>OVBI01002159.1:0-23417 GCA_900406495.1 Sisymbrium altissimum | reverse complement strand
AAAATTTTTAAAATTTTTAAAAATCCATCTACCAATAACCCCCCCTAAGTTTTTAACCCGTGCTATGCGCCTTTCTACACTAATATTTAAGTTTAATTTCTTTTTTGCTAATATATTTGAAATTATTAAGATTATAATAAATTTATAAAAAATGTCTTTAACATAAAAGAATTTAAGATATAATGTGTAGGATGATGATCTCTTACTTATTCGATCAATCTACCTTGCTTAAGACTTTTCTTTGGACAGTTTTCTTAGGCCTTACTGTCATAATGGTGAATACTCTGTCCGGTCGGGTTACCATCTATCTCGATTTTTTGATCTATGTATAGTACATATCCTCTCTCCTCACGGGGACCCCACCCTCAAACATAGAATTTGGATTATACAGGTGCCACCAAAGCTTAAGCATTTTTTTAGACATATGTTATCCCTAGTGTTGTGTACATGCTCTCTTTATAGAACTGGAGGCACGAAAATTGATCATCTTTGTTGTTGTTGTCGGCTAGAGGCGAATATAAATAACTATTTGTTGTTCACTCGTCCTTCCTCTCTGTTTACTTTGCGACTTACTCATTTGACCACTTCCTGATTTTCTGGTCTTTCCACCGTGGGATGTTGAATCAAATACTGAGGCGATTTTAGATATTCAAGACTTGCCTAGCATGTCTAATACTTTCAAACTTCTCCCCATTTCTCTGCTTTGGTGCATTTGGAAGTCTTGGAACAATCTTGTTTTTAAAAACCGAGCCCTGTCACCACAGGTTTTGCTTCTAGTTTGACTGAGGTTGTTGAATGGGTAGTTTTTATGCCGGCTTTGGGTTCCTCTCATTCTGCTCTACTGATGCAGCAAGGTGGTGTTTCACAGAGTACACAGTTATGGTCTAGACCTGCCGAAGATTTGGTCAAATATAATTTTGATGTCTCCTTTGATCCTGACAATCATCAAGCCTGGGCGAGTTGAGTTCTTTGGGATCATTCCGGTATTTTCCGCCTGTGGAGCTCGGCCTCTTTGGACTTTGCATTCTCTCCCCTGGAAGCAAAATAGAAAACTCTTCTTATGGCTCTCCACCATAGCTGGATTATAGGTTACCGCCGGATAATTAATTATCATTTTGTGGGTTTTAAGTTAATTAAATTGTTAATCATATTTAACATATTGTTTAATAAAAATGCTTACTTGAACCAATTAAATTGATTTTTTCAATCATAGGTATACTTATTTATTGCATCAACTTATATTTTTATTAGTAAAAACTCTCAATTTTTAAACAAAATAAAACTTTACTATTTGCTATATTCCGAGTGTAAAGTTATTTATGTATTTTTTTCTTGGTTAGATTTTTAAATTATAAATAGTGACACTATTAATCTTTGTATATTTGAATAATATGTTTAATTTAGAAAATTTTGCAACCTTTTGAAAATAAATGATTTTTGGAAATCTTAGTTTTTTTTAGATAATTTCATTTTTAATTATCCTTTTTCAAAATTAATTTTTTCTTATATTGATTTTCATATTAATTAGAAAGAGATAATTTTATTTGATTTCTATTTTATTATGAAAGAGATGGTTTATATAAAAAGTTTTTGATATTTTCTTAATATTTAATTAAAATCACGATTTGGCACAATTTGATTGGTGGTTTTAAGTTTTATGTGGACACCTTCAATTGTTTATACCTTCAAAATTTCCTATTAAATTTTTTTTGTTAATTTAACATTTTGATATTATTTGTATTTTCTTTTGAAAGATATAATTTTTTTTTTTAGAAAATCTTGACCTTTTTTTGTTAATTTTGTTTTTTTATTATTCTTCTTTTAGTTTAATTTTCTTAAACACTAATTTTCCTTCTATTTAGAAAGAGAAATTTTTTTTTTTGTGGAAAATTAGACATTATACATTTTTAAGTATACTACCATAATTTTCCTTTTATGTATATTTTAATTTATTTAAAATATTTGATCATATTTAACATTTTAAATATATACTTAACAAAAAATGCTGATTCATGACATAATTTTAATTAAATTCGTTTTAATTTTTTATTAGTTTTAATTTCATATTTTAAAATTTGATTTTTGATATATTTTTGTTAAATTCGTTTTATATTATTATTATAATATGATGATTTTCCTTTTTTATTTATGTTAATTAACTTAAAATCTTAATTATATATTTAATATTTTTTTGTTTAATGAAATCGCTGATGTGGACCAATCAGATCAGGTTTTTTAAATCTTAGGTGGACGCCCTCAATGGCTTAAAGACTAGGTTTTTAACCCGCTCTACGCGCGGATCTATAGTATATAGACTAGGTTTTTAACCCACTCTACGTGCGGATCTATACCAATATTTTGGTTTAATTTATTTTTTACTGATATATTTTAAATATTAAGATTATAATAGATTTATAGAAATTCTCTCTTACATAAAAGAATTTTAAATACAATGTGTAGGATGATGATCTCGAACCTACTCGATCAATCTACCTCGCTCATGACTCTTCTTCAGACAGTTTTGTCTGACCTTACTGTCATAATGGTGAATACTCAGTCGGTCAGGTTACCATCTAACTCGATCTTTTGATCCATGTATAGAACATATCCCCCCCTCTTCACAGGGACCCGATCTTCAAACATAGAATTTGGAATATGCAGGTACCACCAACGCTTAAGCGTTTTCTTTTGTGTATGTTATCTCTAGTGTTGCCTACAGGCTCTCGTCATAGAACTTGAGGCATGAAAATTGATCTTCTTTGTCGTCGTTGTCGGCTAGAGGCTGAAACAAATAACCATTTATTGTTCACTTTCCCTTCCTCTCTGTTTACTTGGCAACTTACTCATTTTACCACTTCCTGATTTACTGGACCCTCCGTTGTGGGATGTTGAAACAAATATTAAGGCGATTCTAGATATTAAAGACTTCTTTGTCCTGTCCAATACTTTCAAACTTCTCCCCGTTTGGATGCTTTGGTGCATTTGGAAGTCCTGGAACAATCTGGTTTTTAAAATCCGAGTCCTGTCACGAAAGGTTGATGTTGCTTCTAGTTTGATTGAGGTTGCCGAATGGGTAGTTTTTATGCCGGCTTTGGGTTCCTCTCATTCTGCTCTACTGATGCGGCAAGGTGCTGTTCCATAGAGTCTATGCAGCTCTAGTTTATACCTGCCGAATATTTTGTCAAATGTAATTTTAATGCCTCGTTTGATCCTGACAATTATCAAGTCCGTGCGGGTTGAGTTCTTCGGGGTCACTCCGGTATTCTCTGCCTATGGGGATTGTCCTCTTTGGACTTTACATTCTCTCCCCTGGAAGCAAAACGGAAATCTCTTCTTATGGCTCTCCACCATACTTGGATTATGGGTTCGCCGGAGAATTATTTATTTTTTATGTGTTTTTAAGTTAATTAAAATTTTAATAATATTTAGCTTATTTGAACCAATTAAATTTATTTTTTTCAATCATAGGTGTACTTTTAATGGTTTATTGCATCAACTTAAAAATTTTATTAGTAAAACTATCAGTCTTTAAACAAAATAAGACTTTACTACTTGTCATATTCCGAGTGTAAAGTTATGTATGTATTATTTTTCTTGATTAGTTTTTAAAATCATAAGTAGTGACTGAATTAATCTTTGTATATTTAAATAATATGTTTAAATTTAGAAAATTTTGCAACCTTTATTCACATAACCAATACCAATAATTTTGAAATCAGAATTTTAGAAACTAAATTTTATATTTTCATTTTAAAATTATTTTTAAATGAATAAATAAATAACATCTACAAATTCTACAATACATTTCGTTATTTGTTTTTAGATGATTTTTTCTTCCGTTAGTTTCACTTTTTAATATTTATTTCTATTTATTCTGAAAGATACAAATTTTTTGAAAATCTTGACACTCTTATTTTTTTACAGAAAATTTGATATTTTCTTAATATTTAATTAAGATGCTGATTTTAAATTCTATGTGGACACCTTCAATTGTTTATAACTTCAAATTTTTTTTATTTTTGTTAATTTAATATTTTTAATGTTATTTCTATTTTCTTTTGAAAGAGATAGTGATTTTTGAAAATTTTGAATTTTTTGGTTGTTGATAATTTCGTTTTTAATTATCATTTTTCATATTTAATTTTTTCTTATATTGATTTTAATATTATTTCGAAAGAGATAATTTTATTGGTTTCTTTTATTAAGAAAAAGATGGTTTATATAATTGTTTTTTATATTTTCTTAATATTTAATTAAAATCCTGATTTGGCACAAATTGATTGGTTGTTTTAAGTTATATGTGGAAACTTTCAATTGTTTATACCTTCAAAATTTCCTATTAAATTATCTTTTTGGTTAATAACATTTTTGATATTATTTATATTTTCTTTTGAAAAGGATATGTTTTTGGAAATCTTGACTTTTTCTTTTGTTAATTTCGTTTTTTGATTATTCTTCTTTTAATTTAATTTTTTTAAACACTAATTTCCATTTTATTTAGAAAATAAGTTTTTTTGTGTGGAAAATTAGACATTTTTTAAGTATAGTACCATAATTTTCCTTTTCTCTATATTTTAATTTAATTAAAACGTTTTTTGAACCATAATTTTTTTATAAATTTCGTTTTTAATTATTCCTTTTTGATAATTTTTGTTTTATTTTTTATTTTTAGGTACTTTACCATAATTTTCCTATTTTTGGTATTTTAATTTATTTAATTGTTGACCGTATATTTAACATTTTTTTTTAATGAAATCGCTAATGTGGACCAATCGAATCAGGTTTTTTAAGTCCTAGGTGGACGCGTTCAATGGCTTATACCCTCAACTTTTATATAGTATAGATAAAATAGATATAAACATATTTATTATTAAATACTATAACAAACATTTATTTTTCATATTTACACTTTTCTATGATTTGGTTAAAAGGTAATAGTGATGAAACTTAATTGAGTTGATTATATTTTGAACATGGTGCAAAACAAATTATGACTAAAAAAAATAAAACATAGTCTCCAAATTTGACAGACCTGATAAACCAAACTATACACCTTTGGTTAACATTCCCCCTCAAACTAAATCATAAGGAAAATAATAACTGAGCTTGGAAGCTAAAAGATTCACCTCATTAAAAAAACCTAAGTGTAGAAAACCCAATATGACAAAACTACACTTAGGGAAAAGAGCATGATCTCATTATTTAGGGGACTCCAAACTTGTTAGAGTAATAAGTCCTAACCTCTCAAAAATGCACTCACAAGTCTTCAAGCTTGCAGCCTTGCTGAAAATGTTAGCCAACTGATCAGAACTTCTGCTATAGCATGGCAAAATGACTCGTAAATCCATCTACTCTCTGACCTTGTTGCAGTCCACCTCTATGTGCTTTATCCTTTCATAGAACACCTGATTTGAAGCTATATTGATTGCTGACTGGTTGTCACAATACGTGGGTGATTGGTGATGAAGACTCTATACCCAAATCCTTGAGGAGCATCTTTAGCCAATCAGCTCATCTGTAAGTATCCTCATGACTCTATACTCAGATTCCGCACTTGAACAAGCCACAACCTTCTACTTCTTACTCTTCCAAGTAACTAGATTACCTCAAATGAAAGTGCAATAGCCAGTAATTGATCTTCTATACTCTCTATCACCAGCCCAATTAGCATCATAATAACCAACAATTTCTGAACTCTCATTGCAACCCATCTATATTCCTTGCTTTGAAGTTCTATTGAGGTATCTAAGGATCTGGTTCACCATCTTCCAATGAGACAGCCTTGGGGCTTGCATATGCTGACTCACCTGATTCACAACAAAACAAAAATCAGAGCGTCTTATAGTGAGGTATATAAGCTTACTAACTGTATAGCTTTGCATCCTCAAAGAGGCTACAAGCTGCATTATCCCCCTGTTGGTCAGCCTTATATGCATCTTTCAATGGTGTTCTTGCCGGCTTTGCATCCTTAAACCTTCTTCATTGACAATATCATGAATATACTTCCTTTTAGAGAAGAAAAGACCGTCCTTTGATCTACAAACTTCAATCCCAAGGAAGTACATTAGTTCTCTAAGGTCATTAATATCAATAACCGACTTCAAATAAGTTTTAGTGTCCTAAATACCAACCTTGTCATTCCCAGAGATGATAATATCAGCCATATTGATGAGAATGACTATAATACTTGTTTGACTTTCGAGTGTGAAAAAAGTGTGATCAAATTCTGACCTTCTGAAACCACTATCTAGAAGAGTGACACTCAACTTCCTATACCATGCTCTTGGAGACTACTTCAGACCACATATATCTTTTCTCAGTTTCAACACTTTCCCTAGAGTGATCTCAACACCTGGTGGAAGAGTCATATAGACTTCTTCTTCTAACTCCCCCTGAAGAAAAACGTTCTTCGCATCCATCTGCCGAAGTTCCACTCCATAACAAAAGATGACACAACTCTCATGGTATGAAGCTTAGCAACCGGTGCAAATATCTATCTATAATATTTACCATATGTCTAAGTGAAACCTCTAGCCACAAGCCTTGCATTGTACCTTTCTATCTCTCTATTACTCTTGTATTTTATAGTGAACACCCACTTAGAACTTACTGTCTTCTTTTTACTTCTATGGTGGATCAGTTCCATCCCAAGTGTGGTTTCTTTCCATGGCATTTTTATCCTCACTAACTGCATCATGCCAAATATTGAGCTCATTTGCCTCTTTATAAGTTTTAGGAACTACTTCTTTGTTCAGAACTCTAATGAAAGCTTGATGCTCTTCCGGGACATGAGTAAGGGAATACATGGCTTGAGTTGGATGAGCCATAGCCTGGTTGTTGTAGTAGACTACTACATTTCTTGTCTTATAGCTTCTTCTAAGGACTGGTGCTACTTCTTGTGATACTGATTCATGTTGCTTACTTATCATCTGGCTTCTTCTAACGACCGGTGCTGCTTCTTGGGATACCGCTTCCTCTTAAAATGGTTCTAGATGTGGTGAAGCATTGTGATTCGTATCAGAGCCAGGCTCTGATACCAAGGGAACAAACGGCTTGAGTTGGATGAGCCACAACCTGGTTTCTGTAATAAACTACTTCTTTTCTTGTCTTCTGGCTTCTTCTAAGGACTGGTGTTGCTTCTTTTGATACTGATTCTTATTGCTTCTTTATCCACTGGCTTCTTCTAAGGACCGGTGCTGCTTCTTGTGATACAGCTTCTTCTTGAAGTGATTCTTGATGTGGTGAAGCATTATGATCATCCTCCATTTCTTCATCTTGAGTGTATGCTTAAAACTCAATTTCTCCTTTTGCATCTTTTTTTTCTTTCTCCCCTTAGTCTTGAATGGGAGTTGCTGGAGGCGAACTAGGTGACTGAGCAGAACTGGACTCCTGGGAACGTCCATCTCTTAATGTTTCGAGTATGATATGGAGAGTGGCCGCACGATTAGATGTTGAATTAGGCATATCCTTCAAGCTTCCTTAATTCTTTTCTTCATATAAACCTTTTGTTTCAATGAATTTTCACATCTCTTGAAACCAACACTCTTCTTGTTTCTGGAATGTAGCACTTGTAACCTTTCCGATTGATTGAGTAGCCAACGAACATGCCTCTTGTGGTATTTGCATCAATCTTATTCCTTTGTTCACTTGGTACTAAAGCAAAAACAATACAACCAAACACTTTTAGATAATCAAATGAATGTTTGGATTGGTGTAGTACCTCAAATGGATAGACATTTTGAAGGATTTTGGTAGGAAGTCTGTTGATCAAGTACCATGCCGTCACTACAGCATCTCACCAGAACCTCTTAGACACATTCATATGGAACATCATAGACCTGTTTACTTCCATGAGATGCATGTTCATCCTTTAAACAACTCTATTTTGTTAAGGAGTGTATGGAAAGCTTGTTTATGCACAATGCCATACTTGTTGATCCGTTGCTTAAACAAGTGACTTGTGTACTCCCCACCATTATCTAATCTCAAAACTTTAGTCTTGGCATTATAGTGGTTAATCACATAGTTCTAAAAATTCACAAAAGCTTTTAGCATCCTATCCTATGAAAGTAACAAAATACTTATGATTTTCTATAGACATGAAAGGTGAAGTCCAAACATCTGAATAAATTAAATCAAAGCATTTATCATAAATGATAGAAGACTTACGGAAAACGTTCCTACAATATTTACCTAAGATGTAAGCCTCACAATAATTGTTTTCAAACTTAACATCAGACAACATCAAATTCAAAGCTCTATGATGGAGATAACCTAATCTAGCATGCCAAAAAAGCACTATTCTCAAAATAGAATTGAAAATGAAAGCATTAGAAAAGGGAAATGACTTAGTCTTCTCAAGAACATAAAGAACATCTTTGGTTGTGCCTTTCCAAATAAGCTTACTTGACTCAATATCCTGAAAACTTTATTAGGACTGAATATGGCATAACAATTTAAATCAGAAGTTGTTTTATTAATAGACAATAAGTTGGAAGTGAAAGATGGCATGTAAAAGGCCTTAGACTCTTTATCAAACAACTTAAGATTAACAATTCCTTCAATTTTAACTCTTTCAACATTAGCAAGAATTACATGTCATAAAGTAAATTCCATGTTACTAATTAAACTAGGATCACTAATCATGTAGTGACTTGCACCATAATCAACATTAAAAGGTTTATCTCTATTCAAAACATAATTAGCAGTGTGATTAGCCAAGGAATGATTATGCAATGCATGAAAGCTAAAGGCTTTTATAGGGTTATGGGACTCTTTAAGGGCTTTGATGAGAGCTTCAAAATCAGACTTTTTCACAAATTCAGCTGAAGATTTTAAGGCTGCTCCTTCTCCATCTTTGATCTGGACAGATGGTCTTGCTGCCTCTTCATTGAAGATTGTGACATTGTTGGCCTTTGGTTTCCTTTGATCCCTTCCACGGTTTTACTTGAGATGAGGGTATATGATCCAGTACTTACTCTTGAGATGACACTTCTTCTTGCAATGCTCACAGATCCATACTTCTCTATCTTCAACTCCATAGGCTCTTTTGTTTGCAACCATCACTTAACACTTGTTGGCCATCACCAAGTCACCTCCTTTTCCACCAAACAAACCCAAAGAACCTTGCTATTCTAAATCTTAGCACAAACCTCATACTAGTTAGACAACTTCTCAACTCTAAGAAAATGATTGATGATATCATTAAAGGCTGAATTCAACACCATAAGAAAAGCAAAGACCTTTTCTTGCTCTCTCCTTTCATTCAGAATAGAAGCTTCAAGTGTAGCTTGTCTCAGCATATCTAAATCTGACCACAAACTCCTGCACTTCCCAAAGAAGGTACTGAACTCCAACTCACGATGAGAGAGATTGTTGATAGCTCTCTTCACCACAAAGACTCTTGTAAGATTAGAGACATTCTTTAAGGTGTCCCACAACTCTTTATCTCCCTTACAATAAGAGTAAGTTTCAAGCACAGATATGTCGAAAGATCTATCGAGAATGACCATAACAGATTGATCCTCTTAGTACCAACCTTCAGAGTCAGCTGCCTCCTCCTTTCCTCCTTCTTTGGACTCAACACCAGATGCTTTGGAACCTTCAACATGACTCCATAGCTTCCTTCCACACAACATAGCTTTGACAGTCCTAGCCCAAAGTAAATAGTTCTCAACTCCTTTGAGAAGGTAAATGCACAGTTTTGCTTCCTTCCAATTCACACTAAACAACAAGAATTCAAGGAGTAGTACGGATTTGAGTGAAGAACACAAACGAAATCTTCAACCTTTAGGATGGAAAGAGAAAGGTAAAAGCTAGATTTGGTGCTTAGATGATGAGAGAAAGATGAAAGCTTGAATCTTTAGAAAGAATGTGATGAAATGAAGTAAGAATAAGGATATATATGGGTTTAGGACAAGAACAGAAATTTGAAAAGAAAAGAGAGATCCTGAGACAAAGAGTGTATTTAAAAGAATAATAGAGATTAAATCACCAGAGTAAAGAACCTGGTTCTGATAACATGAGAGATTTTGAGAGTAATTGCGGATTAAGATAATAACTAAGAGATTAGAAAAAAATTAAGAATTTTCTGTAATAAGAATAGAGAGATTTGTGAGAAAGAGAGAACTTTTCTTTTCTTAGATTAATTAAATGATTTTAGAAAGACATATAAAAAGATATACAATAGGAATATCCTATAAAGCCAACTTTGCAAATCTGTTTAACAAATGGAAGAAATGCAAATGTCTTTTTCTATTTCCTTTATATTTGGATTGTATAGAAAAGTATGAGCTGATTGCACACACAAAAAATTATTAATGACACATGTGATATTTTTCATTATTTTGTTTTAATACCGCAAATAATGTAGTCGCCATTTATACACTTTGCTAAATAAGATGGATGATTGGTCGATTTTCACTCTAAACTAAATTATATACTTAAAAAAAAAAGAAAATCCTTTACATTCGCCTGACTATTTCTCTTTCATAATACTCTTTCATTTGAATTTCCAACAATTATATATTGGTGTTGGATCTCACAGCCCGAGTGCAAATCCAGGAGATCACTTCGAAGATCAGTCCACTTCACTAGTTATAGTGATCACTGCGTGAGTCACCACCGAACCACCACAAAGAGGAACAACAAGGAAGTAAGACTTCACCCAACATTCTTAAGCAAGACAATGAGCACGGGGTAAAACACTACAAGAACGGGCTCAGAGTAAGGGATCCAAGAAAAGTCGGGGAATAAAGGCTCCAAGTGTGAAGC
The DNA here is from genome assembly GCA_900406495.1 of Sisymbrium altissimum. NCBI lineage: Eukaryota > Viridiplantae > Streptophyta > Magnoliopsida > Brassicales > Brassicaceae > Sisymbrium > Sisymbrium altissimum. Next base: position 12,644 of record OVBI01002159.1, on the reverse strand, counting down.
TATAAGAAACCTACAATACATTTAACATATAGCCATTACATATTTATTCTCCAAGGTTTTAACTGATGTATTTATGGACAATTATTCTCTTTATTGGTATAAATATAAATGCTAATAATTGTATAAATAGAGCCCCAAATCATTGGGAGAGATCATCTTCTTATGAGCACAATAATCCAGCAATCAGTACAACATTTTTTTCCATATTTCTGAGTTCTTATACTTTCTCGTTGACTGGATTGAAAAACACCCTCTATTAAATAAATAACAATGTAGAAGATTTAAAACATCCATATTATACAATATACTCTTTTATATTTAATATATATATATATAATACTTAGGTTTGCTATAGGGTCAATTTGCTTAATAATGAAAACTAGGATTTTACCCGCTCTACGTACGGAATAAAGTTTTTTTATTATTTTAAAATCATAATAATTGTTATATAGATTATTACTATATTAATTGTTATCATAGTATCATATATGTAAAGTTTTTTAAAAATATATTATTTATATTTATTTATTGTTTGATTTAATTTATTTGTTGATGTTAACAAAATTGTATTATGTGTGAATTATATTTTGCATTGACTGGTGTTAGAAGAATTATATTATGTGTAAACTATATTTTGTGTTGATTTAATAGATTAAGAATTCAACTGTTGAATGACTTAATTGTCGGTGCGGTTAAAATTAAAATATGTTATATTATATATATTGATTATTAGGTTTAGAAGAATTATATTTTTGTATGTGTATATATCTGTTAATAATTTACTATATTAATAGTTATAAATATTTTTATATTTGTTGATTAATAGTTTTCCAGTTTAATAATTTATTAAATATTTGTATAAAATGAAATTAAAAAATTCTGTATAGCTGAATACTAATTTTTAATTATTAAATGAATTAAACAAAAACTGAAAGGAATTTCTTGCAACATGTTGTTTTTGGATTTTGCTCTTCTTACTCCACACGCATCTCTATCTTTCTCCTATAAAAAATAAAGTTAAAAGACGAATCAATTAACTACTTCATTCTAAATATTTAAAAAAACACAAGAAAAATTCAATTTAAATCTCTGTCTTTCTTCTATTAGTAAACCTCATTTTCCTCAATCTCTACTCTATATCTGTTTAAATATAAGATAACAAATAAAGTTAAATCCCGAATCAATTAGTTAGTTTATTCTAAATATTAAAACAGCACAATAAGAATTAAAATTAAAGAAATATCAGCAATACTATTGTATGCACTAACCAAATTCTGGAAAACTTCTTTGAAAACAACATTCATTATTTTGGATTTTTCTCATCTTCTTTTCTCGTACTATCCACGCGTCTCTGTCTTACTCTATAAGCAAATAAGGTTAAAACACGAATCAATTAGTTACTTCATTATAAATATTTAGAAAAGAAAAATAAAAATTAAATATAAATATTTGTCTTTCTTCTATAAGCAAACCTCATTTTCTTCAATCTCTATTATGTATCTGTTTAAAGGTAACACAAAAAATAATGTTAAAACACGAATTAATTAGTTACTTCATTCTAAATATTTAAAACAGCAAAATAAAAATTAAATTTAAAGAAATATTAGCAATATTGTTGTCTCCACTTTCCAAATTTTGAAAGACTTCTTACGAAACAACATTCATCGTTTTGGTTTGCGGCTTTCCATCCTTATCAAGTATCAGAAGCTTCAATCCTTTTTTGGATGTAACCCTTGATAGTGCTACATAGAGTTGCCCGTGAGAGAAAACTGGTCTAGGCAAAAAAACTCCCACTTCGTTTAATGATTGTCCTTGGCTCTTGTTGATAGTCATAGCAAAAGCAACATTTATAGGAAATTGTCTTCATCTCATCTTGAAAGGAAGTTTGGTGTCAGAAGGTGTTATACAATCTTAGGAATTAAGACTATTTCACCAACTCTTCTACCAGTGATAACAGTTGCTATGAGTAACTTGTAGCCTGGTACCATTGCATAGTCCACCAGTAGTATCAATGTTTCTTAATAACATAATTGGTGTACCAACCTTCAAAAGCAAACTATGCTTTGGTAGTCCATAGACCTTAATATTGTTTAGAAAATCTGGAGTGAAAATAGAATTGTTCACTGATCATGAATCCATAAGATCAATACTATCCGCTGATAAATAGATCCCTTCATCACCTGCAAGAAACAAAAAAAAAATTAATCATTTCTTGTACCAATATATCTGAACATATAGTTTTAAACATGTGCCATTATAATCAAAAGTGTAAATATACCAGGAAGTTAATCCACCATATGATTATTTATGATATCAACATAATCATTTTTTTGATATAGAATAGCTCGCTCTTGAAAGAACATAGGATTGTTATTCTCTTCCAGCATACAGATCTCCATATACATTTTTGTCAATTAAACAAATACATGAAATGGAGTTAGTAATGAAAAAGATAATGGAAAAAAGCAAAAAAAAGGTGTATTTCAATTTAAAAAAACATAATTGAGATGTCCATATACCTTTTTTACTTATGACTTCAATATGATGATTTGCTTCAGATATCAAAAGCTCTTCTGGAATATCAATTAGGACTTGCCCATCGTTTGGCTATGCAATCTTACCATCTGCACATCTAACAACCAATCAGAGAACTCTTCAATCTCTTTTGCTTCATCAGCACTCAACTTGTTTGAGAGGAGTCTCATGTTCTTTGTTAATTTGAGAACCTTGCAATGTTCCCAAAGATAAGATGAATTCAATGCAGCCATAACTATTTCTGTCCTTCCAGCACCATTGATTACAGGGAGCACTTGCCTGAAATCTCCACCCAAAACTACAACATTTCCAGCAAAAGGCTTGTTCTCTACATTTCTCATAATATCCAATAAACTCATATCTAGATATTCGAAACAGTACCTATTCATAATAGGAACAAAATTTAAGACCGGTTAGGAACAAATTTAATATGCACACATGTTTTTAAGAAATTAAATTTTTATATATTTTTTCCTATAATATATGATAAACTCGTATATAGAGATTCAAAAGAGTACCTGCTCATCATATGTGCCTCATCCCATATTATAAGTGATGCTTGTTTTACCAAATTAGCTTGATCTGTTCCAGGTTTGTGATTACACAGTGTGTAATCGTCAGGATTAATAGGGATACTGAATCTTGAATGAGCAGTCCTACCACCTTCTAACAACAGAGAAGCAATCCCGCTAGATGCCACGTTAAGAACAATGGATCATTTCGATCAGACTGCAGCAGAAATAGTTCTCCACATGAACGTTTTACCAGTTTCTCCAAAACCATATACAAAGAAAACACCTCCTCTGTCATTCAAAACAGCATCAGTGATCTCATCGTATATGTCCTTCTATTCAGATGTCATCAAATTAATCATTCATCGTGTTGTTCTGTCAGAAGATCCTTGTCATAGCTGGTCTCGTCAACAATCAAATGATTAGAATGTTATACTTCTTCTCTAGATGGTTGTGGCATTGATGTGAATCTCTCCAAAGAGCTTCCATTACTCAACAAATAATCTTCTATTTCTTATAAAGCAAAATTTCTCTTCTGTGAACCGGACAAGTTAAGATCTACAATAAGATATAACAATAAGTTCAATTTAAGATTTTGATTCAAATATTAAGAATTTAACATAATAGATTGATTATTACCTGGATTGTTAGATTCTTTTCTCTTCTTTCGCTCAATGTCTTCTGATAGAAGCTGCCAAGTTTTTTCCCACACTTCTTCTGGCATTGAAAGACAATCAGAATCAAGCATAACTACAAGGAACTTTCTTAGATTATCTCCAAACAACCTCTGGCCTGCAGATATGATACTATCAATATATGCTTGATCACCATCCAGAAGTCCACGTGCATAACATGCTTCTTTGTAGGATTTGTAAACAACACCTCTATATGTCTTGATGTCATCAAAATTGGTTGGACCTTTAACCAAGTTGAGAAGAACTCGAAGATAATATTCATCTTCAATTTTACGATAGGCGTAATTAATTCTTCCAATGCTGAACCCAGTTCTTTTTTTCCTCTCATTGAACTTCTTTTCCTTACTATCACAAGTGAAGTAATTGGGAATTTGTGCATAAGTGAGCGTCCTTGCTAGAGAATTGATGCTATTCAGTCTGAACCAAGCCAAAAACTGTGAGAGTGCAGCAGTCTTCCGATTCAGAACCCCCATAAGATCATCATTTTCTTTGTAGAAAAGCATGTGCTGACCTTCTAGATGGAAAGTTAACTTTGTAATAGGTGTTGTTCGAAAATGTAATGCTTGTTGCCACTTCATCTCTTCTTTTGGAAGAAGGAGTAAGCATGGGTGAGGTATCAGATTCTGATGTGTCTTCAATGCTTCTCAACATTAGTGCCTACAATTTTTTAACATATATGGTTTTCAACTGGTTCGCAAGATTTTTAAAAACTATATTTTTAAAAATAGTAGTATATAATCAGAATATATATATACCTGATCACCAGAAGTCAATTCGGAAATGTTTGGTTCACCATCGGATTCTTGTTTATAGTTAGATTCAATCATTCCATTTGTTGTCATAACCCAAACAGCCTTGAAAGTGTTGTGTCTTGAGAGTAGATTTTTTTTTTCAATGATTACACCAAATTCATAAGTTTTCCCAACTAAGGCTCCAATAACAGAAGGTAAATCTTTGGGATCTTCAATCTGTTAGATTTAGAAATTAAGGTATTATAGAAGATGGGTTAAAAACAATGAATCAATTGAACTTGAGAAATTACCTCATCAATGTTTCCTTGGATTAGGTTAGATGCATTTTCTTTGACAATTCCTTTTGCTAAAGTGTCAAACAGAATTAAATTTGTGTCGTCTGATTCATCTTTAACTTTGATATGAATCTTGTATCTTTCACAAAATAAAACAAACATAGCAAAATACTTTAATTTGGGTAAGCTATGAGGTATATATTATATGGTTTAGGATCTTATTTTGCAACAACATCAGTGACATATTTTTGACAAACATCACACCACCACTTAGGTTTTGCGTCAACTTCCACAACTTCATTAGGTCCAAGTATAGACTTAAACACCTTTTTGTATTTGATTTTACTGTAACTGATGTAATACCATCCCCAATCGGTGTCAATTTCAGTGATTGTGCATTGAATCTTCAGTTTTCCAACCTTATGAGAATATATAATACATATTCATTAACAAATAAAAAGAAATATAAATAGTAATGTTAAATCTCAGAAATTAAATATATACCTCTGTTTGGGAGATCCAATCATCAATTGGAGTAATATGACATTCATTGAAATAGTCATTGTGCAGGGAAACACTATCATAGTGTGGTTTGGTATCCAAAAGAGTTACAGAAAGTCCATCATTTGGTAACCTACATGAAATGATAATAGTTTAGTAATTCAAATATAACTTTTTTAATAGATACTAAAATCTCGTTTAAAAACTTTATATCACTCACCTAGTAACAAAATCTTGAACTTCAGCATATGTTGGATTTATCTCTAGAGTAGTTGCATTAAAGGCATTGAAATGCTTTTTACACCTTTTAGATACCACAACATATATATATATATATATATTTAGTGTATTGAAACCATAATATATATATCATTATAAATACATTAACAAAATATGATTATACCTATGAATTCTTGGATTTTTGTAAATCAAATCAGACATATGATCTTCTCATTTCCTGCATTTTGAGAGGCTTTAAACACTTGCTCAGCAAAAGTAGCCCATAATGTACATCCAATTCGAAAATCCCTGTCAATAGATCCGAGTAAGGCAAAGTGTAAGGTAGATAATAAGAACACAATTGTGAATTAAAATGATTCTTACGTGACATCTCAAAGTTCGAATTCAATTTTCTTGGTTGGTTTGTTTTTTGCCTCAAGTTCCACTAATTCACCAACATTCACAACTTGACCAAGAATATCTGAAACATTTAATGAAATGGTAACTCATTAAAAAGCAGGTAAAAAGTAATGTCATAAGTAGCAACATGTTATATATTAAACTTTTTGCTCGTAAACTTACCACAAAAAACATTCTGATCTTCTGTTCCATCGTGAATATAATTAAAACTCGATAATGACAAATAATTGTTATTCGAAACATTATCAGAATTTGAAACAAAAGTTTCTCTCACAAAAACAATCTTGTAAGCGTGATCGGTTGGCCTGTATTGGCTGATTGCATGATTCACACTGATGTTTTAAATCAATTTCCATTGACCTTGAGGCAAGTACCTCTCATAGCGCACAACATCACCCTTTTTAATAAAGGCATGTATTTTGGTACCCTGTAAAAGAAAACGTAAATATGTGTTACAGAGTATAGATTTAAAAAAAAAAAAATTCTTAAATATATTAATACTCACTTCTTCATCCACAAGAACCATTTCAAGTGTTTCACCTGAGTTGACATTGTATTGCTTCCAAGTGTGAAGAATTTTAACTTGAATTTTCCATGTGGTTTTGTAGGGTTTGATCTTAGACAAAAGGGTAATTGGAAGAGATGGAGCCATTTTGCGTATTTGGGAGAGAATGAGTGAAAAGGTATGATGAAACTTGTTTTAATGAAATTATTATCTATAGGCCTGAAACATATTAGTAATTGGTTAGGTTAGGAATATGCGTGTGAGATTGTGTAGTTTCCGAAAATCTTGAATTTGGCATAATCTTAATTGTTAAGAAAATCTTGATTTTGGAAAATCTTAACTTTTAGTTTATTGTAATATTTATCATATGAGTTAGATAATTCTAAAATGGAATTTTGATTTAAAAAGGATATTCGTTTGAGATTATTTGATTGTTAAGAATATCGTGTGAGAATTTTGTGTGAATAGATTGTCAAGAATATATATGAAAATATTTTAGTGTTTTTGTTAGAATTTATTAGTTTCCGAAAATCATTTGGATTATATAGGTACATTAGATTTTGTTTGTTTGAATGATAAGAATATCTTGATTTGAAACAATTTGTTAGTCTCTGATTTTGGTTGGTAGATTTTTTTAAAATGGAATGATATAAATGCTTTTAGAGCGTAATTATAAGATTTAGTTAGTTTTGAGTGCGGGATAATTTCATGATTTTGAAGAAGGGTTTAAATCTATAAATTATGTGCGAGCTAAAAATAAGATTGGATTAATAGGTTAACCAACTTGATTTGTGTTGATTAAGAGGAATATTAAGATTGGTTGAGTCAATGGATTTTATTGGTTTAGTGTAGATATAACCAGATCCATTCAAGTGATCAATGATGGTTTGATTTAGGTGATTAGAAGATATAACCGGAGCTAATTCAAGTGATAAATGATGGTTGTAATAATGATTTATTTGGTTAAATGGTTTAGATGGTCGGACATGAAACTAAAAACCATGTGTTTTGGCCTTGAATTTTGATTATTGTAAATTAGTGAAGATATAAATTAACGTTTGCAAGTTTTTAGTCTTAGGTAAGTTAATTGTTAGGTTGTTTTAAGCTTAGCTTTAACTTATTTTTTAGTTTGGCTGTAACATGTTTCTAGTTTCCATATGAAGTTCATTTGTTTGTTTTATGTTGTTGGCTTGATTAGTGACTCATTTTTCAATGCTGAAGCTCGTAACTTGTTTTGAACCTGCGTAGGAAGTTCAGTTTTTAGTTTTATGTTCTTCGCTGGATTAGTCGTGAGCTTTGGTAAAGTTGCAAAAATATACTCACATTGTTTTAGCTTGCATATTCGGAAAGTTAAGTTGTATGTGTTTCACTCCCTTGTTACTAAGCTCTAAATGTTGTTTTCAAGCATTTTGTTCTTTCACTCCCTTGTTACTAAGCTCTTAATGGTGTTTTCAATCAGGTTTTCACGAATGCAGACAAAACTCATGCAGGCATGATTATTGCTAGGCTAGTCTGGTATAATGCAACGGGGGAAATGGTTTTGTTTGACATGATAAAAGGCTTAATATGGACATAAGGGCTTCAATTTGGTTTCAAAAATGTTAACGCGATTAAAGGACTTTAATTAGGTCTGTGAATTTATAGGCCCTTTAAGAGCCTTTCTAAAATGTAATCGGACTTTAATCCGAGTAAATGGACCATATAAATTAAACCGTACCAAAGATTAAAAATCAATATGTAACACCGGTTTAAATCGCCGGTTTGATTTAAGTGAACTTACATTTTAGATCCGCGTGTTTTTGCACTGGGCGTGGGTCGGATCGTGGGTCCGGTCGGCGAGTTAGTGAGTTAACTCAGTAAATTTGGACTCTATTGTCCTTAGTTATATCTTTTACCAAACACTTTTTAATTATAACCTGAATGGCATATTTGGTAACTATAAAGTTTTTTTGAGTTTTTTTAAAAATGTACTTTGGCAAATAATATTAGTAAGATAAAAATTTTAAAATATAGTTACAATTTTAAGTAAGTTACCAATATTGTATTTTAAATACAGTTATACCCCTAACATTTTTTTATACTATTTAAATTGTTCTACACACACAAAAATTATCCTATATATATATATAACTTGTATATCATCATCCTACTAAAAATACATAAATTTATTTTTGTCTAATATGATTTGAATTTTGAAAAACAGACATGGATTTTCTGAAAATGGAATAGGATTGCAACTGAAGAATACGACATTTTATTTAGCCTAGATTAAAATAGCATCTACAATATTGATTTTCATTTTTTTAACAATTTAATTCTAAATACAAAAAAATCCAGAACCCTAAAAGAAGTATATTCTGAAACAAAAAGAGTTTTAAATTACATAAATGAAGCAAATAAATTTAATTTTAAAACGATATAAAATATAGAATTTTTATGTAAAATTAGCTATATGATTTTGTCCAATAAAATAAAATTTCCTTGAACTTATGAGGGCAGTTTGGCATATAGTAAAGTTAATCTGCTGAATATTATAGTGAAAATGTTTTTGATTATAATATTATTATTATTACACCTAATTTACTCTTTGCCCTATCGTTATTATTTACTTTTATACTACTTCGCCTACAAATGTTTGGTAGATTAAAAAAGAAATTTTGTCATGAATCTTGCTGTTTGTTTTGAGGATCATTTTTTTTCCTTGATATGTATTCATATATTAGTTCAGTGGTATCCGAAACGAACATACCATATTTATGATATATTTGCAAAATTTCGCATAATGATTCAATATTTAAACTGAAAGCTAAATATTATTTATGAATATAAAAAATTGCACCATATTTTGTTCCACTAATATATACATTTTCTGGCATTTCACATATATTATAAATGAAGAATTCTTTTCTTTTGTTTCTTAAGGAGTTTATCGAAAGATTGTTATCATTATGTGTTTGCGTGAGTCGTGTGATGCTTCTTATAAAATACTGTTGTCGCATATGCAGAGTTGTAGACTATGGGTTGGCTAATCCCCCTATTGTAAGACAACATTTGAAGTTGTTATTTTGACCTCGCAAAGGTTTGGCTTTCTCCCGAAAAAAAGAAGAAGTATGTATACATATACATGATATATCTATCTACTAAAACTTTGAATGAAATAAAATAAAATGAATAATCATAAAATAAATCGATCCTGAAAAAGACGATGATTGCGATTTTTGATTTTTGACGTTTTTTTATTTTTGACGTACATGCATTCCTTTTTTTTGTTTTTTTTTTCTCGTTTGTTTTTTATCTTATCAAAACAATTTAAATAATAATGAAAATTTTGGAATAAGCCACATCAAGTTTCACTGCATGAGATCTTGTGGCTAGCCTACTTGTGGCATCTAGAAAATTTTTGGATGAACCCTTTGCCAACCAAACAATGTACTATTTTGATGTTTACATGAACTGTTCAAATTTGATAGGCAAAATTATATATAACCACAAAAATATATTACCTTCACCACGTCCACAAAAAATTTAGATTATATTTTCATAATTATATGAAAATTATAATCATTTTAAATACACGGTTTTTATTTTACATTAAACATTCAAAACTTTATTAAAATATATATATGATTGCTCATTCATATAAAGATCCATATTTTGTGGTTTATGTCCTTGCTAAGGTTGTAAAAAGTAACAAAATGAAATCTTCAATTTCTTTTTTGCAAAAATTTGAGTTTTTCTTCCGTGTATAGATATTAGAAGTTAGAAAGAAAAACTAAAAATTTATGGTATTCGTGAACACAAGCAAAAATATTTGAGTTATAATTGGTAAATATTTCTGTTCTTCTTAATGATTTTTATTAATAACGTATTTATTTTTATACCATTTTGTCCTTATGAAAAGCAAACCTTTAATATAGTTATATTGATTTGAAAAAAGTAAATCGTATGTTAATTAATTATATAATAATAATGTATTTGTTTCCCAAGAAAGAAGAAGTGTTTCATAAACTTAATTAATTATTCAGATTCTTTTAAAAAATATATAAATATGTTTTGTGTATCAAGATTTGTTTATTTTTAATGAAAAGCAGACCAAATATTCAGTAATACTAAAGTGTAATTTTTAATAATTTTTTTTTTAAAGTATAATGAAATTCAAAGTTTAAACCTTTTTTCTTCACATTAAATTTTGATTTCCAGCATTTATTCTCAGAAACAAAATGATAGAAATGATAACAGGTAGGATAAAAATGATGAAAAACAAATTTTAATGTGAATCCGAAAATCTGAACTGAATCCAACTAAAAATTTGGAATTGAACCGAAGCCGACCCGTAAAAATAGAATCCAACCGAATTTAGAACCGAAAAAACTTTTGAATGGAGATTAAATTTTGGTATTTTAAAATCTGAATCTGAATTTAGATCGAATCGAGAACCAAATGGATATCCAAAATATCTTAAATATAAATATATTTTTAAATTTGAACCGAATCCAAAAAAAATTTAACCAAGACCAAACCAAAATTTTGAAATATCATGGGATCAGTTTTTTAGTATTTTAAAATCTAAATCCAAATTGACTCCAAACTAAATCGACATACATACCCGAATAAGCAGCACTAATAACAGATCCCCCTTAGTGAGTAATGATTAGTGAAATTAAATAGTCTCGCAGCCATTATCGACAACATAACGCGTAAAAGCAGAGCCACAAATTAAGATTGTCCGCCCAGATGTAAAAAAAAGCTGATCGTGACCATAAAACATGGAAAGCAACACAAAGAAAACATAAAAATCTAGATAGATAGAATATTCGTAACTTAAAACCAATCCAACTTTGCTAAACAAAGACAATCCAGCATCTCCATCTTTTCGTCTGTAAATTAAATTTACACAACGTAACATTTAATATTTCTCCATTTTTTTTTTTAAAACTTGATATTTTCTCCATTTGCAGCTAGACTCCATATTATCTGTTTGTTGGTCTCTATCTTAAAAGCTTCTAAGATTACATGACGTTATAAATTACGGATACCATGAAACTTGTAATGACATATACAATATTAGATAACCAAACCAACTTCGAACTTTGTGCAGGATTTTTCTTTTTGTTTTTTTCACATTTTTTGTGTCGTAAGAAACGAAAGCATTACAGTTTACAAAAAAATAAAAGAAATGAAAGCATTTTAATGAGAAAGACTGCACTATTGAATCCCTCTGCATGATGAAAATATAAACTCTACATATATTGTTTAGTATATGTATAAAACGTATTGTTTAGCATATGTCTACAAGTCCGATCTGAATTAAATTTTTGTTGTTAAATCGGATTATATATACCTAAGTGTTATACAAATCCTTAGATATTTGTTAAAGAAAACGAAACAGAAATCCATGTGTAAGCATATAGACAAATTCACAACTCTATGTCTTTTCAGAGGCGTAAAAGGCAATGAAAACAACTCAATATCAATAGTTCGACTGCCGTACCATATGCAAAGGATAAATTATGGCGAGAAGATTTCGAGTTTGAACACCAACGAGTAAAGCCGTGCTCACCGTTGTAAGGNAGTTTTTCCCCCCCCCCCCCCCCCCCCCCTTTTATAATCAAAATTTAAACACCCACTGAAACAAAATACATAAACCATGGAATATTATAGGTGTTTATAGGGGAAGATGAATGTAATGAAGGAAAACATAATTTAGTTGTAAGACCACTAAGACCGATTGAGGAATTACGATAACAAAATTGACATAAACGATAATTGCATAAACGATATTAAACAAATATGTAAGGAAAACGATAATTAAACGAGACCGTGATGCAAGATATGATTTTTCTTTCCTTAACTCAAATAAATCGCCCGTTAGTGTGATGATACTGTACGATTTTTGAGTCCCAAGATACAACCCAGTTGAGACCGATTCACAACACTGGAACTCGGAATCTACGAACTTATTAATATTACTACGATGTATTCTCGGAATACTTACGCTTATGCTAAAAGACAGAAAAACTTGAGAGAGAGAGATGAGATTGTTTATCGTGAATTGGTGAAGAAACTGTGAGGAAGAGAGGCTCTATTTATAGTCGAAGAGGTGAGAATTGCACTCCGCTAAAGGAGCTGCACGTGCGCACGTGAAATCATTAAAAGCCATTACTGTAAGGCCCCATTTGACACTCATTAGGTGATCTGCCTTTAGCTTGTATTTTAAGAAGTATCCTGTA
>OVBI01002158.1:0-23426 GCA_900406495.1 Sisymbrium altissimum | reverse complement strand
GGGACGATTTATCGATCTCTGAAAGTACCGGACAACAGATCGACTGAGCTGTCGGTACCGCCTCTCACACAATCGCTGCAAGTCGCAAATACAGAACTCCTACCTGTATTCGCTAGTACAGAACTCCTGCCTGCACTGATACCGAAGTCCTGCCGGTACCCCTNAGAACTCCTGCCTGCACTGATACCGAAGTCCTGCCGGTACCCCTGCAACTCTCTAACATCTAACATGCTCAACTATATATATATATATATATATATATATATATATAAATATGTATACATACATAATATATAAAAAACAATTATCAGTTTTAACTTACACAATCAATTGGGTTGAATCATCTATATTCTTATCTCCAATTTAACAAACAAATCTACCTAGACTCAATCAGAGAAGACGGATCACATTTAGTTATAAATTCCATTTAAAGCGTTTTAGACGAAGTACGGCTCTTGTTGCGGAATAACCCTCGCCTTAGCTAAACTGGCTGATATCTGTGACTTCTGAACTCCGGTTGCTCAAACGGATGCTAAATCTGAAATCAGCACAAAAAATCGAGTGAGAACGGGCTTCAAACGACGAAAAACGGATGTCGGATCAACTGGTCAAAGTCAACAGAAAAGTCAATGGTCAAAGTCAACAGTAAAAGTCAACGGTCAACGGTCAAACCAGTTAAACCAGACTCAAACCGGACCCGAACCGACCCGATTATCCAAATCGGATCCGACAACCCGATAACCCGACCCGAACCGGTTAACTAAACCGAACCAAAATTAAACTGAACTGAAATCGAATTAAATTAAACCGGTTGGTTGACCGAGTCAACGAGTTGACTCACCGGCGACGAGAAATTGCGGCGGCGGCTTACCGGAGACGAAGGCGGTCAATGGCGGCGCGTGGTGAACTTGTGTGGGTCTTGCGGTGGAGCGTGCTGGCGTGTCGGGCAGTTGTTCGGCACAATCTTGGTGTCTCTGGACTCTTCTCGACGTCTTGAATCTGATTGTGGTCTTGGATTTGCGAAATTCTAAACGGTTTGAAAGATATCAACGATTTACTGAACGGACATACTGAAAAACTATCGAAATCTGGTTTTCGAGATTACCTTTGACTCAAATCCGATCATACACTGGTAGATCAACGCTGTGGCTTCGGTGAATTGTTAAAAACACTTCCCGGCAGATTTATTTTGACAGAGCTTCGCTTGTTTCCTCTTTTGGTTGAAAAATATTAAATAGAGAGGCTATTTATAAGACACACCTAGGGTTTCCTGCAGAAAATGATTGGGCTTCCTGGGCCAGCGAATCGGATCGTTACAATTCTCCCCCACTTATGAAGAATTCGTCCCCGAATTCAAGTCCTGAGTCGTCTTACTGATATGCTCCTCGAAAAGCTGTAGCAATCGAATCTTCATCTAGGTCTTGGAATTACATGTCTCCTCCATGAGCACGAAATTAATGGAACTCACTGGCTCGTCTAAATATCCGGGAAAATGATCCTCTCCTCGGCTCTTCAGTTAAGCACTTGAATTCTATGATAATCCAGTACCCTTTGATATTGTGGAAATCAATTCATCCTTAAAAATAACATCATTGTGGTCCAACTCCAACGCTACTAAGTCTCTGACTAACTCAACTCCTCCGAATACGATTGGTACAGATCCGATGAATGCATGAAGCTCCGGGCTTTTCAGACTGGTTGCCTGCATCTGGCTACTCTTCGGTTCGAACACATCTTGAAATGCCAACACTTGACTAAACTCGAATTTACGAAACTATGCGTAACCCCAATATCCGATAGGATATAAGCTGCCCCACCCCCAGCCAAACCGACTAACACAAGTACTAAATATCGATGGTTTCCACAAAAGTAATATACTCGAAACAATGAACTCACAACGAACAAACTCAAACGACCATGGGTATAAGCAAAGAAAACGTACCGACTCTCGGCTCAGCTCTCGTGGTCTCCAGCAACAAATGCTCTTTGGGCAATGGCCTGGCGCTTGGGTGGTGGCGGAAGCAATCTCTGCGTCCTCCCCGGACAATCTCTGGAAATATGACCCGGCTGATCACAACTGAAACAAATCATCTGTCCAACTGCTCGTGCTACTGGCGCTGCAACCTGTCTGACATACGGCTCATCCACTGGCTTATTCCAACAGTTCTTTGAGATATGGCCTACTCGTCCGCATGAGAAGCATGTAACACAATCTCCGGTGTGCTGCCGGTGACAAAAAGGACAAGGCGGTGTGCCTGACTGCTCTGACGCCCTCTTCTGTCCCGAATAAGTCATCTCAGGCATTGGTTGGGTCGCCTTGAGGAGCTCCTTTTCTTTTTCGACCCCTTTCTCCTGAATGACAGCCTTCTCGACCAAATCGACCAGGCTGGTGTAGTCTCGCACGGCACATCGTGTGCCAATATCCACTCACAGTCCATCCTGAAATCTCATGATCAAATCCTCCTCGTGTATGAATCCACCAGCAAATCTACGCAAGCGACTGAACTCACGCTCCTACTCCCAAACCGTCATGGTGCCCTGAGTCAGGTGCTCAAATGCATTGGTATTTGCATGCCTAGCCTCACGAGGAAAGAACTTCCTGTCAAACTCCCTGAGAAAATGCTCATAAGTCAGTACATAGCGACCACGGCTGGCCTCAACAATTCCATCCCACCACTGCAAAGCATCATCCCTCAAATACTGAGTAGCCAGATCCAACTGATACTCCTCTGGACACCTCACTCTATCTAGGTTTCGACCCAATGTCCTCCTCCAACTATCTGCGGCGGCAGCATCCACAGCTCCACTGAAATGATCCATACCCATCTCTCTCATCTGTCTCGTCATCTCCCAGTATGTGGGCCGAACCAGTGGTGGTGGTGGTGGCGGATTAGGTGCACCTGCATTATCCGGGTTATTTTGATCAACGCCTGGCTGACGACCAAGCTGGCGACCAACCTCCTCTGCAGCAACACGGGCAGCATCATGTGCTGTTATCCGGGCAGCTTCTTGTGCTGCTACCCGGGCAGCCTCCTGAGCAACCTGCTGGGCAGCCTCTTGAGCAGCTTGTCGAGCCGCTTCCTGCGCAAGCTGCCTAACTGCATCCTCATCAATTTGCTGAACCTCAACATGCTGATCAACCTCGACTACCCCCAGCGTGACTACCCTCAGCTGCTGTCTCAGGAACTCTACCGGCGTGACGATGGGTACCTCACTTTGGTGGCATCTGGAATAAATACAAAGCTGGTTAGACTCTTGCAGAAGTCGAGACTTAACGATCAATGGATTTAATCGAAAGGGTGCTAATTTTTTTGAAAACTTTTGAAAACATTTGAAAAGATTTAAAGGCCATTGAAAACCAAATTTCTAACTACTACCCGCCTCTCGGGTCGGCACCAGAACCGCAACCCCGCTCTGATACAAAATTGTAACACCCGTCTCATCCGCACTCGAGAACGGCGTGCCACGAACCCTAACTTACTCTACAAGTAACCTCAAATTAAAATAAATTCCCTCTTATTAAATAATAACTGATAATCCAACAACTCCAATAACCGAAATAAACCAAAAAAAATCGTAAATCAAATGTTTAAAATAAAAATATAAAAATAAATCTTGAAAATATCCCAAAACATCCGATCCAATAAAAATCCATCTACTTGTCAGTCTCACCTGAAAAAGATAAGGAAGAGGGGTGAGTAACAGGAGAGTCACTCAGTGAGGTAAGGATGCTATAACGCACAAAAAGTAGTTTCAGTCATAGCACACCAACCACGGAAAAACTAAACATGAACAATCACGGCACCTAAAGCACCCAAACATACACAGCATTGGCCCTACGTGACGGTATAAGTGACCAACCGCACCCTCCCTCCCGGAGGTCAGCATGGAATAGTGTCCAACGACACCGCCCCTGGGACAATTTATCGATCTCTGAAAGTACCGGACAACAGATCGACTGAACTGCCGGTATCGCCTCTCACATATTTGCTGCAAGTCGCAAATACAGAACTCCTGCCTGTATTCGCTAGTACAGAACTCATCCCTGCACTGATACCGAACTCCTGCCGGTACCCCTACAACTCTCTAACATCTAACATGCTCAACTATATATATATATTATATAGATATGTATACATACATAATATATAACAAACAATTATCAGTTTTAATTTACACAATCAATTGGGTTGAATCATCTATATTCCTATCTCTAATTTAACAAAAAAATTTACCTAGACTCGATCAGAGAAGACGGATCACATTTAGCTATAAATTCCATTTAAGGCGTTTTAGACGAAAGTACGGCTCTTGTTGCGGAATAACTCTCACATTAGCTAAACTGGTTGATATCTGTGACTTCTGAACTCTGGTTGCTCAAACGGATGCTAAATCTGAAATCAGCACCAAAACTCGAGTGAGAACGGCCTTCGAACGACGAAAAACGGATGTCGGGTCAACTGGTCAAAGTCAACAGAAAAGTCAATGGTTAATGTCAACGGTCAAAGTCAATGGTCAACGGTCAAACCAGTCAAACCAGACTCAAACCGAACCCGAACCGACCCGATTACCCCAACCGGATCCGACAACCCGATAATCCGACCCGAACCGACCCGATTACCCCAACCGGATCCAACAACCCGATAACCCGACCCGAACCGGTTAACTAAACCGAACCGAAATTAAACTGAACTGAAATCGAACTAAATTAAACCGGTTGGTTGACCGAGTCAACGGGTCAACGAGTTGCTCACTGAGTTTACTCGCCGGCGACGAGAAAATGCAGCAGCGGCTTACCGGAGACGAAGGCGGTCAACGGCGGCGGCGAAGGTCAGCGGCGGCGCGTGGAGAACTTGTGTGTGTCTTGCGGTGTAGCGTGCAGGCGCGTCCGGCGGTTGTTCGGCACGATCTTGGTGTCTCTGGACACGTCTCGACGTCCTTGAAATTCCAAACGGTTAGATAGATATCGACGATTTACTGAACGGACTAACTGAAAAACTATCGAAATCTGGTTTCCGAGATTACCTTTGACTCAAATCCGATAATACACTGGTAGATCAACGCTGTGGCTGCGGTGAATTGTTAAAAACACTTCCCGGCGGATTTATTTTAACAGAGCTTCGCTTATTTACTCTTTTGGTTCAAAAATAATAAATAGAGAGGTTATTTTTAAGAAACAACTAGGGTTTCCTACAGAAAATGATTGGGATTCCTGGGCCTGCGAATCGGGTCGTTACACTTTTGTTCGGTCTGGACTCGTCACCCTTTGTGTACATCCTCTGAGGGAATTCTACCTCCATTCTGCAAATTATGAATTGGTTTGAGCAGTGGGGATGTTCATGCCTAAGTCTAACTAAAAAGTCTAATCATGAAGTTTATTAGATAGCTCCACCTATGAAGTCTACTCATGAAGTTACCTAACATGTACTATCCAGGGCTAACTAACAAGTCTACTTACTAAGTCGAATGAAGTCTACTTATGAAGTTTATCATATACCTCCACTTAAGAAGTCTACTTATGAAGTCACCTAACATGGCCTCTCCACCTAAGAAGTCTAATTATGAAGTCAATTACTTTTGTAAGGTTCAAATGAGGAAAAAACTTCGGGTTGACCGACGGCGGCGAAGAATCTTCGAAATACACCAGGTATGCTGGAACTAAAGAAAACCGGACAAAAAGACTAAGGTGGTGAAGTTAAACATCTGAATTCTCAGTACATAATGTTATTAAAACGAAGAAGCCAGATTACCGGCGGGAATAGAAGAAAACAGGGTTCGGCGAGATCTGTACTAAAGTAATAACTGAAGTAAAGAAATAGGTTAAATGCGAAACATGGAAAACGAAGTACGAAGTAGGAAACAGAAGTCTACTGTCATCATGTCGAGATAGATTACCGGTTTAGCTCAGAGGACAAAGAGGGCGGAGATAACACTGACGGGGGCAAAAATATCTCCAACTTATAGAGTAACACCGAAAAAATTAAAATAATTTTTTTTCTGCTAGTTAAAAGTTAAAAGGACAATTATTATAATTTCGGTTAACTAATACCATTCCCAGTTAACTATAAAAATACCGATTAAATATAAAGTCGGTTCTTTATACATATTATAACATGTTCCCGCCTATAATTTCTATTAATAATATTTCCCGCCTACCGGACCCAATTTCTACCTACGCAATACGGCTTCTCTTGTACAGTTCCTTATAAACAGTTCCGTCTGTCCACGTCTAATCCATCAAATCAACTTATAATCGTATACTTCGATGGCAGAGTTCACCGGTAGACTTTCATATTAACTGAACCGTCATAATCTCACATATTCCAGTCTAGTAATGTTCGGTTTACTATACAATCCCGGTTAAATAAATAAACGATTCATTACACCTGTTCCCGCCTAGTCATTCTAATATTAATTTTTCCTGCCTATCGGCCAAAATTCCCACCTATTCAAGTCAAATCAATCAATTCAATTTCATCCATGTACAGTACGGGTAGCTTGTCTGATACACTTCCATAACAATCAACTTAATTTCTCTAGTTGACTTCCGGTAGACTTCCATGTTCACTGAACTGTCACATGTATGTATAGTGAAAGCGAGTTCCTTTAATTACATAATAAATTTAGTCTACGACTGCGTTCATAAGTTCATTTAATATGTTCTTTTGTAAGATTTGGAAGTCTACTCGGAATAATTCTTTCAAATGTTCATTTGACGACTTTGATATGAAGTTTACGCAACTGATGAAACTAATATTAAACTGATAATACGAGTTAAGTTCATAACCATGAACCTGATGAAGTTTAACCCAAAATATGACATAAATAAGAACTTCCATAGAAATATGAACAACCAAGCAAAGGAACATAAAAGCATAAGCAACTATATTATCCCCTAGTTCATATCTATATTCCATGAAGAGGCCTGTGTTTAGCAACATATTTGTCATCAGGGTCAAGCTCGTCCCTCAAGGTTTCAACCTCATCGATATCAGGGTTAAACAATACGCCAGACAACCCTTCCTTGCTCTCAACCCAGCTGTCATCATCTCCTACTGTTCATGTTCAAATTAATTGGTTTCAGTGGATACGTTTTTAAACAATACGAGGTCGACCAGTTATAGTAAATTACTTACATCCATACCGCTGAATCCTCCAGAACTTTAGAACCACAATAACGTAGCCACCCCTGCACTTTGCAAATCCCTTTTCGAAGACATAAACTGTTGTACCGTAAGCAATACACCTGGGCATATTTCCCCTTACGTCCCTGATGTGAAAAACTTTCCTGGTTCGAGCAGGGTCTTCAGCATCAACGGCAATCGGCGATGTTGGGTAGATCACACCCATAGAATCTACAAGATATGTTATATTGTCTTAGTTAATTTTTCATTATGGCTAAACTTTTTTAATTCTAAAATATGTTAGAATAAACTAGAAGCATACCAATGGCAACGTCTCTGTCTGTACTACGATCAAGGATGTAGGCAATACTGACAAAGTCCATGAAGTGTTTGTTGTTGATAGGACGGATCTTCCTTATTCGAGTGTCTCCACAAACATCGAGCATGAACCTGGAAATGGATGGTTTGAAACATGAAATGCGCAAGGTCACCTCAACGTTTTCTATTTCAATCCAATTCCTTTCTTCTTTATCTAATCCTTTATAACATGATGTAAGCGGTGGAAAAATGCACATCTCCATCTTTATTCCCTTTAAAGTAGAAGTAACAAACGGATATATACAGTTACATGCATATAAGAACAAAAGATGAGTTTAAATTGATACTTACAGTCTCGTATGCTATCACAAAAGACCAATAGTGACCAATAGATGTAATGAAATACGAAAACACCCGAAGGATTTTCACTTTGAATCTCCACTGGCTGGTAGTCCGGTTGGGATCTTTCAGAAGGTTGTGTGATTCTTCCATTTTTGCAGAGGAATGAAAACGTTTTGCTAATTATTTTTTTTTCTTTGTTTGCAGATAGAAAATAATCAGAAGGCACAAAACCGGGTTATATAGACGAATGAGGTACATTGAATTAACATCGACAACTGAACAGTCGTAATTGGTAACGTGTCAGTTATTAACTGAAGAGGTAGAATTCACCCGGAGACTTCAACCACTGACTTCACTCAATGTCTTGACTTATTGAAACGTTGTGTCTCAGGGTTCACGTTACAATTAAGAGGTACATTGAATTAATCTCACAAACTGATGCGATAGACTTGAGAGGTAGACTTCTTATGTGTGTCAATTATGAATTAACTTTATCAGCTGACAATATGAGAGCCTACTTTATTGGCTAATGCACATGTCAAAAATTAATCTCACAAACTGACCACGCGTAAAAGCAAACGTCATGTCTCCAAATTAAATTGTAGACTACTTTACAGTCTACTACGTGATGTCACAAATTTATTACCTTAATCGTTCCTTTATATGAATTTCAAACATCTTTGATAATCTACCAAAGGGTTTCTTCTACACAAGTCTCTAATTTGATTTGCAAACTTCATTATAAGCTTAATTTTTGGTTACAATCGTATTTTAATATTTGATGTCTCCCACTGAAGTATACATTCGAAATCAACCCACGAAATCTATAAGATATTACGAAATACAATACATTTAAAACTTAATTATTAGCTCATATTTAGGTTAGAGTCGTATTTGTGATTTTGGTGTGTACCACTGAAGTCTACTTGTGACGTCTACGCTCGAAGTCTACAACATATTACAAATTACGATACAAAAGTTCATTAGATACTTATACACCCTTTAAAACCAGGGCACAATAAAGGCTCACAGATTATACAACTTTTCATAAGACCTATGAAACCAACAACAAACGTACATTAAGAGAACTATGAGGATTATACCAGCGAAGAACACATTCTCTACCTCCCTAGCTCTACGACGGTTTGGCAGAAGTAGCTCCTTCACCTGAGCTTTCAACTTAGATATCTCCTGCTCAACCCAAAGCATATCTTCATTTTCCTGGATGGGTATAATAGAAGCCCGCTGGTCATCAAGTTGACCTCTTATTGCTTGAAATTACTCCATAATAGCCTCATCCCACCACTTGATAATATGGGCGTCACCATCCTATACAAACAAATACACCAATAAGAACACTGTTATAATCATGTAATAAATATACATAAAGAAATAAACCACACAGTCTCAAAACCTTATTGTTTTTGCATCCAAAGAAAAGCCTCCACGATTCTCATCTGTAGTGGATGATTTAATCACAGTTACCAACCCGCAGAAACATTTATCAGGAATTCATTATTTCCACCCACCAAAAGAGTTCACTTCGGGTATACCACCATTCCACAAAGACAAGGAACTACTAGATGGCTGACTGTAGTTGTATCGCCACATCGCTGAGTGTAAAATCTACCTAGCATAGGGACACTATTCACTTCGGCGCTGGCGCTAGGACTGCTTCACTCTTCCAACTGCTCCTGTCGATTCTCTGACACTAGCATATCTCGAGGCGCCGATCTCCTGTAGCTTACTGTACAACCTTACTTGCGGATGCATCTCTTGTTTCCTTCGCGGCTGGGCCTCTTTGTCCGGTTTCGTTCATGGGCAATTAGTTGTTGGGCCGAGCCAACATTTGGCAAAGCCCATACCCAACAATTGCCCCCCCCCCAATCAAGTCCGTTACATATTCTATATCAACGGGCTTGCAGGCGTCTTAGTTGGCTCGGCTCGTCTTTCATTTCCTTCGGCTCGTCTTTATTTTGTGAACATGATTGCATCGCGTTCGACACGTGTTGCAGCGCATGGCGGTGGGGAGTAAACGAGGAGTCGTTTTAGTCATCATTACGTTTCCTCGGTAACTCGCGCGTCCTTATTATAAATACCTCCTTCGCTTTTCATTTATTCACTTCTTCATCCGTTGTAAAGGTACAATTCTCTCTCTTCGTTTCTTTATCTTGTCCATCTGTCCCTTTTATTGCGCGACCTGTTTATTAATTGATTCGACCTGTTCCTAAGTTTAAGCCGATCTGTTCCTTGTTCTCGTCGCTTTCTTCACTTCTTTTTTAACTTTCGCACGGATTCTTCTCTTCTTGCGCTTTCTATGGCCCGAATTCGCGCCGAATCTAGTTCGTCGTCCAGATCTGTTGGAGAGGGCTTCGGTTTTAATGACTCCGACTCAACCCCTCAACGCTCCGGGAGTAATTCTCCTCTTGGTTCTCATCTAGACGACGACTTCCTAAGGAAGCAGTGTGGTTCCTTGTCGGCTCCTTGGGGAGGTAAGCGACGAGATCGTGAGGATGATGAGCTGGATAGTATTCCTCTTGCCGAGCGCCGCGTTGCTGTGAAAGGGAAAAAGGTACAGGCCGGGGGTTTGGTTAGGGGTTCGAAGCTAAAGGCAGGTGGTTCGAGTCGAATCTCCCATGTGAGGGCCAAGCCAGCAAGCTCTCGGCCGAAACGGAGTGCCGACGGTGTACCTACTCGGATGACCGAGGACGGATGATCGAGGAGTCTTTGGCATCTATGCGATCGGCCTGCAAAGTTCCTGGTGGAGTCGAAATGATGGTGCCCTCGCCGTCAGATCGGCCTTGGACTCCTCCCCCTGGATGGATTTGTTTATACGATTAGTACTTCATTCAGAGCATGCTATGGTTTCCCCTTCCTCGGTTGTTGATTTCCTACTGCGAGCTGCGGGAGATTGCTCTTTCTCAGATCACTCCGGCCGGGATCAGGAACCTGGTGGCCATTCTTGTCGCTGGGCAGGAAGCCGGGGTGAGCGTTTCTCTTCGACTATTCGAAGAGATGACAACCTTCTGTACTAATTTTGGGCCCCTTTCACGTATTATATGAACATCAAACCGGTTCACGGCCTTCTTACCACTCCGCCGAATAAAGCTAATGCCTGGCAATAGCGCTATTTTTTTGCTAAAATTAACTCGGCCTTGGTTCCTGACCCTGGTCACAAACTTCGAACCGATTGGAATCATAGTCCTGGTAGATAGATGATGGCTTTAGTAATTTCTCGAGTGTTTGTTCCCTTTTTTCTGATTATTCCCGTTTGTTTGCAGATCGTCGTGAGAGTGGCTATCCTGATTTTCCAACTCTCTTCACTGACATCAGCAGGAATCTCGCCCCGGGAAGATCGAAGTGGTCTGACTTCTGTCGTTCTCGTGTTCTTCGTGCCGCTGTCTTTATAAACTCAGGTAGATACTTTGCCTCGTCTTTGACTTTCGTCTTTAGTTCACTACCCTTTTTTATAACTCTCCTTTGTCCGCTTCGCAGGTCCTTGGAATTGCCCTCCGTTTCGTCGAAATACAGATGTACCGTCCAATAAGACGATGGTTAAAGTTCAACGTACGCTGGCGAACTACGCCAATTCGGTATACTAGACTCCGCTCGTGGCCTCCGAGTCTGGAAAAGGTTCGTCCCAAGGGAGAGAGGCCAAGGCGCACGAGGGTGGTGAAATTGCTGGGGCCCGTGGCGGAGTTCCTGCTGACGTCGAGATGCGCGGGTCAGCTTCGCCCCACGAAGCTGGGGCTCTGGTGTGGCGGAAACGTAACGAGCGTGCAAATCCTGCTGATACTGGGCGGATTAAAGCTCCGTTGAATGCCGAGGCATTGCGATCGACATCAACCCCTCTGGTCGACCTGAACGTTGCGTCTGCCGATCCCATCACCAAAGTGGCTGTCCCCGTCGGGACCGTGAGCGCTTCTCTTCTTCCTTCTCTCAAGGCCGCGGGGCCGTCTTTGATGATCGAAGCGCCGACTGTGGCGGGTGGTGATTCCGGGCTTTCTGCGAAGCGGCCTCGCACCGAGCCGGTTAATCTCCATGCTTTCTCCATTCACTATGGAAAGGACGTTCCGATCGAGAATGATGAGCTGTCGTGTGCCGAGTATTATAGCAAGATGAGGGGCGGGATCTACGGTTTTCCTCCTGTCGATGAGTTGGAGGAGGCGCAAGCCTACAAAGACTGGGCCGTTGCTGAAGTGAAGGTTAATTCTCTCTCTCTTTTGTTTTATTTATCTATGTCTCTTCTTGATTTTGCGAGATGACTCAAGCTGTTATTGTGTCTAGTCGGCTTTCCTGACCAATCGTCTCGTTCGACTGTACGATCGAAAGCTCAAGACGGCTAGGCGAGATATCGCTGCATCCTGCGAAGCGCTGATAACTACGCAGTATCGGCTTGAGAAGACTGTTGATGGGGTCATCAAAGCCAACCAGGAAGCCGAAGGTTGCCGAAAGATCGCGGAGGAGCTAAAGTCGAAGTTCGAGGAGTCGGCGAAACGGGTGTCGGCGTTGAGGAAGCGACTCGAGAATTGCGGGAAGACCCTGCTCGCTGAGATGCCTCGGTTTAGGAGGGCTTATCTTGAGGGAGTTGATGGTGAGTGCAGGCAGGTCCTTGAGTTGATGCACGCCAAGTACGCTTCTCGTCTTGAGAAGTTTGGTAAGTACCTCGACGAGCAGAAAGAAGTTCAACAGCTCGTTTTGATGGAAAACCAGGTGAAAGGCATTGTGCATATCACTCGGGTGTACCGATCTCAGGGCGTGCTGATTTCTGACGAGGTGATGGCCACTCACGAGAAGGAGCTTGCGGATTGTACTGTGAAGGTGGATGCGGTTGATATAACTGACATCGATGCCCATAATCTCGTCGTTTCGCCCATCGCTTCTTTGGAGGCCTCGTTCGGGTTGCCTATGTCAGAAGAAATGCTCGTAGAGGCGTTCCCGTGGCTCGATGTTCGGGGATCAAATCTCTGGGGTTGATCGACGCCGAAGCGGCCGCCTCGCTTTCCAGAGCTTCGAACTAAAAGCCGCATGTGGTTTTTTTATTCTGATGTATTTATCGAAATTTATTCTCTCTATCTTTTTGCTGTTTTAGTCCTCGGCTGGCTGCCGATTTTCTGAACACTTAGTCTTGATAAATGGAGATTTCCTTTTATATGTTTCGATTTCGACGTTTCGATGTTTCGTGAAAGATACATACATCTTGTTTCGTAACTTGACGATTTGAAGAAATCGTGTTTATTAGTTTTGATTAAATTGGTTATGCTAAGTTCCGAGTTCTTCGCTTTTTTTTTACCGTATTAGGTAGGTTGCGAGTAGAACCTTGTATTTGTTCGGTAGTTCGAATACGGGTCTGGTGACCATAGAGATCAGATTCCCTTTACTAGGTATGCTAGTTCGTATTTAGATGGGTCGGAGAAGGGGCTTTAGACTGTTTGTCAGTTTGTATTTAGGTGTTTTTGGTTCGAACTAGTTGTTAGCGACCGCCTTTCCTTCGTATCGTGATATAGTGCGAAATCTGAGAGCTGGATCGAGGTGGATCGAGTGCAAATAGTATGAAGGTTGGTTGTTTACGATGACCTAGGAGAGAAATTGTAGGACCTATTCGATCACTTTTTTTTTTAGTGTAAAAGTTGATCGGGTCATCATTTTCCAACTTGGTTGGGCTTGATATTTCCGAAGTGGTTAGTGATTTATATTGAATGATTCAATTTTGAGGCCGACGCGAGATACCGATCGTTGCGCGGTCACCGTTCTGAAAACATTCCAGACACCAAAACCGAAATGTTGGTGTGATTTTGATTAATAAAGTTACGAACTTTACTAGGTTGCGATAGCCGACTCGCCGGGTTCGATACCACAGCTTTGGGCTCGGTGCGAGATATTTTCTCTTTGTGGGGCTGTTTGTTTGATAAAGGTTGTGACTCTTTATTAGGTTCTTTTTGTTATGGCTGTATCCTTCTCAAGATCGCCTACGTATCCCAAAGTGGGAATCAAGCCATTTGTATTCGTAGTTCGGTTACATTGTTACATTTTTTATTTTTTATTTGGCGAGTTGAAGGTCGTGGTTTTAGTAGTGGAACAGCTTCAGATTCATGGAGTTCCAGGAGCGCGATATTGCTACGCCGGACAGCATCGTGAGTTCGTAGACCCCGGGTCGCACGATCTTTGAAACTATGTAAGGGCCTTCCTAGTTTGCCCCTAGCTTTCCTGCATTCAACTCGGCTGTATTTTCAAACACTTTCCTCAAGACCAGGTCGCCTTCGGTGAAATGTCGTTTGGCGACCTTCTTGTTGTAGTACTTTGCAGCTTGGTTCTGGTAGTTTTGCATTCTAATGAGGGCTTGCTCTCTTTCTTCTTCGACGCACACAGTGCGGTCTCCTAGCAGTTCGTCGTTGAGGTTGCTGTGTTTGACCATCATGGATCGTCGAAGTGTCGGGACGCTGGCTTCAGCGGGGGCCATTGCCTCGACTCCATCACATAATGAGAAAGGAGTGCGTCTTGTCGATCGCCTTGGGGTAGTTCGGTGCGACCATAGGACTCGTGGAGTTCTTCTGCCCAAAGTTCTTTCTTGTCGTCCAGTTTCTTTTTTAACCCGTCAAGGATTGCTTTGTTGGTTGCTTCGGCCTGTCCGTTTCCTTAGGGGTAGCGAGGCGTTGATTTGCTGAGTCTGATATTCCACTTCGCACAGAAGTTTTCGACGCGATGCGAAGTGAACTCGGTGCCGTTATCAGTGACGATCTTGTACGGGAGGTCACGTCTGCAGATGATGTTTTTCCATAGGAATTTCTGTACGTCCAAATCGGTGATGTTCACATATGCCTCCGCTTCGACCCACTTGGTGAAGTAATTTGTTAGCACGAGGAGGAAACGTTTCTGTCTCGACCGTTGTAGTGGTTTGATGATGTCCATTGCCCATCTCATGAACGGATAAGGTAGTGTCGTTGCTGCGAGTAGCTCGGTTGGCGATTTGATCATTGGTCCGTGGCGCTGGCACTTCTCGCATCGGGTTGCGAATTTCTGGCAGTCGATCTCCATAGTTGGCCAGTAATAACCCAACTTTCTTATTTTGAGGGAGAGTGCTCGTCCGCCTGAATGATTTCCTCTTGCCCCTTCGTGTGTTTCTATTATTACTCGGGTGACTTTGTCTCCATCGATACAAAATAGCATCGTTCTGTCCGAGTTCCATCGATAGAGGTTACCGTCGATATGTCAGTATTTTGCGGCTCGTGCTTTAAGTCTTCGAGCTGCCCATTTGTCGGCGGGAACGGTTTTGTCTTCAATATATAGGAGTATCTCGGTTCGCCAGTCGATGTGGGATGGTTCTTCGTCAGTCATTTCATCCGTAGAGTCGTTATTGGGCTGATCATCTGCCTGTCCGTCTTCGGTCGCGTTTTTGGGATCGCCTATGAAGTTTATTCCCTTCGACAACTCGATGCTGGGGTAGTAAATGGTCTCCACCGGAATTATTCTCTTGAGGTCTAGATCGGAGGTCGAGGCGAGGGCTGCGAGGGCGTCGGTGGGAGTGTTGTCTCCTCTTGGGATTTTGACCATTCTAAACGCTTCGAAAGTGGATGCGAGTTCTTGAGTTACCTTTAGGTAGGCGTCCATCCTTTCATTCCGGGCCTCGTATTCGCCGTTGAATTCGGAAGCAACGAGTTGTGAGATGCAATATGCGACGATAGGAGTGACCCGATGGCCTTCGCGAGGCGTAAACCGGCGATGAGTGCTTCGTACTATGCTTCGTTGTTCGAAGCCGGGAACGCGAGGCGGAATGATTGTTCCAGGATTTCTTTAGTGGGTGATTCGAGCCGAATGCCTACTCCTGAACCATGATTCGATGATGACCCATCGACGTATAGTGACCATACCTCCTCCATTGGTGATTCACTGGTAAGTTCGGGGGGTAGTTTGACAAGGAAATCGGCCAGGACTTGTGATTTAGCGCATGTGCGTGTTCGATATTCGATATCGAATTCGTTAAGCTAGACGGCCCATTTGGTGAGGCGCCCCAATTGACTTGGGCTATGGAGTATGGTTCGCAGGGGCTGGTTCGTGAGAACGACGATCGAATAGGAGTAGAAGTATGGTTTCAATTTTCTTGCAGACATTACGACAGCGAGGGCGAGCTTCTCTAGCGTAGGATATCTTAGGATATCTTGTTTCTGCGTCGTTGAGTGTCTGACTAACGTAGAGTACGGGCTTCTGCTCTCCACGATCCTCCTTGGCCAGTACACCGCTTACGGCTCGACATGTGACAGCTATGTATTGATATAGGGCTTCGCCTTCTTCCGGTTTCGCCATGACTGGTGGGCTTACAAGATATGCCTTTAGCTGTTCGAAGGCTGCTTCGCATTCATCGTTCCATTCGAAGTGCTTATTACCTCGAAGTAGTTGATAAAATGGGAGGCAGCGATCTGTGGATCGTGAGATGAATCTATTAAGAGCCGTAATGCGGCCCGTTAATCATTGGATTTTGCGTGGGCTTCTCGGAGAAGGGAGTTCCAGAATCGCTGATATTTTCTTTGGATTCGCTTCGATTCCTCGCTTGATCACGATGTAACCGAGAAATTCTCCTGACGAGACGGCGAAAGTGCACTTGGCTGGGTTTAACTTCATGCCGTATCTGTTCAAGGTTGCGAAGCACTCCCGCAGGTGTGCGATGTGGTCGGCGGCACACGGCGATTTAACAAGCATGTCATCGATGTAGACTTCCATGGTTTTGCCGATTTGTCCGGCAAACATCCGATTGACGAGGCGCTGATAGGTGGCTCCGGCATTTTTCAACCCGAATGGCATTACACGATAGCAATAAGTTCCTTGGTTCGTAATGAATGCGGTTTTCTCTCGGTCTTCAGGGTGCATCAGGATCTGATTCTATCCGGCGAAAGCGTCCATGAAAGACAGCAGTTCGTTTCCGGCGGTGGCTCCGATGATAGCATGGATGCTAGGTAAGGGGAAACTATCTTTTGGCCACGCCTTGTTCAGGTCGGGTGAAATCTACGCAGGCTCCCATTATCATGTTTATTCTTCTTCTCGGTGGGGGGGAGGGGCGTCGGTATTTCGTCAAGTTCTCGCTCTCGTTTGTCGTCGGCGTCGTCGCTCTAGATATCCTTGCGATCCGTAGCCTTTCGGCTAGATATCCTAGCGATTCATAGCCTTTCGGGTCGCTATGCTCAATTTTGGCGGGCTTTGGAGGTTCTTTTGCCTCGCTCCGGAAGCGAAGATACATGTTGTCTCTTGGTATATTTCGGTTTGGCGGGCGTATCTCCCCCTTTTGGAATTTGGCGAATAAAAAATCTTCGAGGTCGCGACATCTCTGATGGATGTCCTCGCTTCCGATGGAATTCGCACCATGAGTTCGGATCCTTCATATCCTCGCCTTTAGCCCTTCCGACTTGGGATTGAATAGACACTCGTTCCTCGGATACACTGCACACCGCGACTTTCCGATCTCTTCCATCCTTCTTATATTCATTGTTATAGTCTGTCGCGGCTCGCGGTATTCTCCCTTGGTGATGTCGTGAAGTCGTTCCTTTCTTTCAGCGATCAGAGCGTATCGTCTTGCTAGGACGGCCTTTTCCTCTTTCATTTCGACGAAAAAGGTTGCACGATGCAACGCGTCTTCTAGAGTATGAGGGCGATTGAGTTTCATATCGTCTCAGAGGGCCGATTCGTGCCACAAGCTGTTTCGGAGAGCAACGAGGGCAATTTTATCGGATATCTTGACACGTGAGACCATCAACTGTAAGCGGTCGATGAAGGAGCGGAGTGATTCCGCCTCGAGGGAAGCGGCCTCCGTTGCTTCTTCACCGATGTACATCGAGTAGTGTTTGACAAAAGCTGTCGAAAGGTGGTTATAGCTGTCGATCGAGTTGGCTTCGAGGCGAGAAAACCAGCTTAAAGCGGTGCCGCTTAAGTTTTCTACGAAGAGTTTGCAATATCCGGCATCGCGCTCATCGGTTGAGAAGTGAGCTCGGCCCATTGCTATACTGAACGCGGTCATATATTGGCGGGGGTCGCTATTTCCCTCGTAAGTCGGAAATTTGATTTTCCCTGGATGTCGAACCGGTGCATGCTATGGATTTTCTCCGTGAACGGCGTGTTTTGGGTTTCCCGTAGCACGCGGTCGATTTCGGGTGCTGAGCTGATGGCCTGATGGACCCGCGAAGACATATCGCGGATCGTGTTCTGCAGTCCACGGATCACTTGGTCTCTCTCGTTCTCTTCGTCTTCGCGCCGCGGTTGGTTGTTTTTTTTTTTGCTGACTCTCTGTTATCGTCGTTGCGGGCGCCGGAGGGTCGGTATAAGGGGTCACGGATCCGGGGAACAGGTTACGTTGTAGCCCGGTTGCGATATCTGGGTCTATCCGTCAGGGCTGTGATCCTGGGGAGTTGAGTCCGTCGATTCTTTGGTGACAGGCATTTTGCGATGCTGTTAGTACGTCGAACCGGTCCTCCGTGCCTTTGGATATTTCGTCCATTCATTCTAGCAGAGTTTGCAATAAAGTCGGGACGTCGCCTCCCGCTGGTCCGTCATGATCTACCTCCTTCCCTCGAGGCGGAGTTGGTTGATTCTCTATGTTTTTTTTCGTCGTCGGATAGCAGGACTATGGGAATCATGGTGACTAGCTCCTGCAGTGCCGGGGTGGCGCCTGGAGGCGTCGTGAATTCAATGGCGGTCGAGGCTGGGATGTGTCTTGCCAAGGCTATCAACCGATCCACTCCTTTGTTAAAGAGCGGATCGTTCGTCGAGGGAAGCATCGGTTCAGGCGGGATGGTTTCCTTGTGCCTGAGGGGTGTGATGGTGTTGGGATCCTTGGTGGGACTTTGTCGAGCGTTGCTGATGATGGCACGGTGAAGGGAGCTCTTGGCGTCGTGCCCGGACTAGCTGGTTTGATGGACGTGCTTGCGACGGGTAGTTTAGCCGATATTGTTCGGTTTACTTTGTGCGTAAAGAGACTTTCGGCCCCACGGTGGGCGCCAATTGTTTGAGGTGAGATCGGCTCGAGCTATTGAAAGTCGAACAGTTCGATCTGATAATGGTATGAAGTGAAGTGGGTGTTTGAAAGCTCTGATTATTGTAAAGTGTGTCTTTCGCTTCATGCTTCCTCCCTTATTTATACTCCTTCTTCTGTCGCCTCTACCTAGCATAGGGATATTATTCACTTTGCTGCTGGCGCTGAGACTGCTTCACTCTTCCAACTGCTCCTGTCGATTCTCTGATACTAGTATATCTCGAGACACTGATCTCCTATAGCTTATTGTACGACCTTACTTACGGATACATCTTTTGTTTCCTTCGCGGATAGGCCTTTTTGTGTTCATTGACAATTAGTTGTTGGACCGAACCAATATTGGGCAAAGTCCATACCCAATAAAACCCATAACTATCAAATAAAATTAAGGCTTCCTCATCTCGATGAACAGGATGAAAAAAGTATATATTATATAAAGAGATTTTGGCAAAGTGTCTAATGTAAATAACTCTAATACCAATATCTCAAATCTGAGGCTATCCTTTGCTAACATTGTTCATCGAAACCGGGTTTTGTTGTTTATATCACGTAGTTAGTTTGGTCTATCTACTTTGGAACGTGGGCCACTTGGCAGTCGAGGCGATAAATGAAGTTACTAATTTATCTTTATTTTAAAGTAATAGTATTTAAATAACTAAAGGGCAAAGCGAGAAACAAACAAACCGAAAATTATGAGGGAGAGAGAGAGAATGACAGATGGGTGAAGAAGATGAGGATGAGAAAGAGAGCTCCATGATTTGTCTATCCGACCGCGATTTTTAATCTCTTTGTAATTTCCTTACCTCAAAGAATTTTCCCACATCTGTCTGAAAGTTTTTATTTCAGTAATCAATTCTCCTCTTGTAATACCCCTGATCATCACCGTAAGACTTTCTTTCTCGTCGCTTTTATTTTTCTTCTTTGTTGACTCGAACTTCTTTGTCTCTGGGTTCATACTTAGAAGTTTTTCTAAACTGAAAACTCAGAATCGATTTTTGGTAGTCCTTAATTATCGATCATAAAATTATTGATAGGATTTACCAATTCGGAATTGTTTCTTTATTCTTTGACTTTTAAGAGCAAACGTTTGTCTGATGTGGTTATAATTTTCTTGTTCATAAATCTACTAAACCCTTGGAAATTATTTCTTGACGTTACGGTATTTGTTCACATAAATGAAAAATCAATAATGATCCTCATGAGTATGTGTTTCATTCTCGAATTTTTTTTTTTTTCCTTATTAGTATTATTCTCTGAAACTATATTTGATATGTTTAAACTCAATTACCGAATTAGTGCTTCTGAGTTATATTTGCTTATTATATACAGTTGTTGTTTTATTCATAAACACTTTTGTTGATAGCATTTTGCAGAGACTAGGCGTGTAACTTAATTGTTGGTGCTAGTTCTCTTGTTTTCCAGCTGGATTTAACCAAATATTTTAATACTATTTCGTTCTTCGTGTTGTTTGTGCAAACAATTGTGTATAATGCGAAACTAGACTAACTAGTGCTGTCTTGATTTCTTGCCGAAAAAGTCTTGTAATGCGAAACTATGAGACTGCATCTAGTTAGTCTAGTTTCCCGAAAATGTAGTCTACAGTCTCATAGTTTTTTGTTCTTGTTGTTGCTGCTGTTGCTGTTGTTGTTGTTGTTGTTAAGTCTCCTATTTTAAGATGTTTCTTTATTTTGACGGTCTTTTGTTTTGTAGTGATCTCAGGTAACACGGAAATGGAGGAGTTAAAAGCTGCTGAAGTTGAAAACCGTCCAGAACCATCTGGAGCATCTGAGGCTGCTGCTAGTGCAGATGTTGTTAATGATAATACTGTAGCAGTAAATCCTGAATTGATCCTAGTTCCTAACATACAATCTGCAACAAAGGTTGAGAATTCTATAGACACACAACAATCTCAAACAGATAACTCAAGTCACTCAACTGGCAATGCCAAAATATATGTCGATGACACGTTTCTGCTGCCATCAAGTGTATCTAGTCCCGAAGAATTAGTTATTGCTTCTGAGACTGCAGGCACAACGGAAAAAGAAAATCCTAATCCAACAATCGTTGAAAAAGCGCGGGAGCCACCAAATGAAGTTATGGGTGAGATTGCTAAGGGTCCAGCAAGGAATACTGGATCACCGGTGAGTACTGGAACGGCCAAAAATATGGACTCGTATAGAGGCTTAATCGATACTGCAGCACCATTTGAATCTGTTAAAGCAGCTGTCTCAAAATTTGGAGGAATTACTGACTGGAAATCTCACCGAATGCAAGCAGTAGAGGTATACTACAATAGAAATACATACAAGTGTATGGCTTCTCATTTTTGCCTTTCTTGTTCACCTTTTACTGTTCGTTTTTTGCAGAGACGTAAGCTTATAGAAGAAGAGCTTAAGAAGATACATGAAGAGATTCCTGAGTACAAAACACACTCGGAAACCGCCGAGGCTGCAAAATTGCAAGTGCTTAAAGAGCTAGAAAGCACAAAGAGACTTATAGAACAGTTGAAGCTTAATCTTGAGAGAGCACAAACAGAAGAACAACAGGCGAAGCAGGACTCGGAGCTTGCTAAGCTGAGGGTTGAGGAGATGGAACAAGGAATATCTGACGATGTGAGCGTTGCAGCTAAAGCGCAGCTTGAGGTGGCCAAGGCGAGGCATATATCAGCAATTACAGAACTGCGTTCTGTCAAGGGGGAGTTAGAAACTCTGCATAATGAATATGATGCTCTGGTGAAGGATAAAGATGTGGCCGTCAAGAAAGTTGAAGAAGCAATGTTGGCTTCAAAAGAAGTTGAGAAGAGAGTTGAAGAACTCACCATCGAGCTGATAGCTACAAAGGAGTCACTGGAATCAGCACATGCTTCTCATTTGGAGGCTGAAGAACAAAGGATTGGAGCAGCCATGGCCAGAGACCAGGATACACACCGCTGGGAGAAGGAACTGGCGCATGCGGAAGAGGAAGTCCAAAACCTGAACCAACAAATACTTTCTTCCAAGGATCTAAAATCAAAGCTTGACACTGCTTCAGCGTTGCTTCTTGATTTAAAGGCCGAATTGGTAGCTTATATGGAATCCAAGCTAAAGCAGGAAGCGTGTGACTCAATAAAAAACAGCGATCTTCCGTCAGAAAACATGGGCCATCAGGATTTACACACAGCTGTTGCCTCTGCAAAGAAGGAACTTGAAGAAGTCAATGACAATATCGAGAAAGCAGCAGCAGAAGTGAATTGCTTGAAAGTAGCCTCCTCTTCTTTGCAACTGGAATTTGAGAAAGAAAAGTCTGCTCTTACCTCAATCAAACAAAGAGAAGGAATGGCCTCCATAGCTGTTGCTTCACTAGAAGCTGAGATCGACAGAACGAGGTCGGAAATAGCTTCGGTTCAGTCCAAGGAGAAAGAAGCGAGACATAAAATGGTGGAACTACCCAAGCAACTTCAGCAAGCAGCAGAAGAGGCTGATGAAGCAAAGTCACTTGCTGAACTTGCTCATGAAGAGCTACGAAAGGCCAAAGAAGAGGCAGAACAAGCAAAGGCTGGGGCTAGTACAATTGAGAGTAGGCTATTTGCTGCGCAAAAGGAAATCGAGGCAGCTAAGGCTTCGGAGAGGCTGGCCTTAGCCGCTATCAAGGCTTTGGAGGAGAGTGAATCAACATTGAAGGATATTGACATCGATTCTCCACGAAGTGTTACACTCTCACTAGAAGAGTACTATGAGCTCAGCCAACGTGCTCACGAGGCAGAAGAACTGTCGAACGCAAGAGTAGCAGCAGCGGTTGCTCGGATCGAGGAAGCTAAAGAAACAGAAATGAGAAGTTTGGAGAAGCTAGAAGAAGTACACAGAGACATGGATACAAAAAAGAAAGCACTAAAAGAGGCAACCGAAAAGGCTGAGAAGGCGAAAGAGGGGAAACTGGGGGTGGAACAGGAGCTGAGGAAATGGAGGGCAGAGCATGAACAGAAGAGAAAAATTGGTGATGGAGTCAACACTGAGAAAATCCAAAGAGCAAGCTCTGAAGGAGCAAAAGAGCTAACTAAGTTGGAGCAATCACCTGAGGCTGTTGTTTATGCCTCCAGCCCAAGTGAGTCATATGGAACAGAAGAGAACTCTGAAACCAATCAATTCTCTCCGAGCAAGCCTGGAAAGAAGAAGAAGCTTTCGTTCCCACGGTTTTTTATGTTTTTGTCAAAGAAGAAGTCACATAATTGAGGTCATTACCAATCAATACACATTATTCTCTGTTTCTGTCACATATATCTGAGCTTTGTTCTCTGAAAGGACTCCTTTGCGATTTTTGTGCATTGTAAGTTGGCTTCTCTGGCTCTTTCTAAAAAAATAAAAGTCTTTCATTGTTGGGTCAAGATATTCGGTAATTCATTTTTGGAAATTTGTCACAAATACATCATATAAGTATTTGCGAAGACAATTTGACTTCAGATTGAAAGTTGAAAGTATAATTACTATTTTGCCATTAATGAAATACAAAGAGAGTACGAGTAATGATATTTTTTTGTAATTAATTAAAATAAATTAATTTTGGTTTTAATAATAATCAAATTAAAA
Organism: Sisymbrium altissimum; assembly: GCA_900406495.1. Lineage (NCBI taxonomy): Eukaryota > Viridiplantae > Streptophyta > Magnoliopsida > Brassicales > Brassicaceae > Sisymbrium > Sisymbrium altissimum. The sequence continues at coordinate 66 of OVBI01002158.1, read as the reverse complement.
TTTATACGAAAATTATAAATGGAAAGATAATCTTATAAATTTTATTGTCATATCAAAAAGATATTT
>OVBI01002157.1:0-23468 GCA_900406495.1 Sisymbrium altissimum | reverse complement strand
CTCTCTCTCTCTCTCTCTCTCTCTCTCTCTCTCTATTGGACAAATAAATAATTAGGGATTTGGTATCTTTGGAATTTTGGAGCCCAAATTTTGGGGATTGGGGGGAGGCGGGGAAATGAAAAAAAGAAGAGAGTGAAATTGAAATTTTTTGAATTTTTCGCCGCCGGTGATTTTAAAAAATTTCAATATTCTTCCAATTTTGATCGTAGTTGTTCCGTAGATAATAGTTGTACTTGATTCCTCATAGTTGTATTTTTGCGAATTTAGGCTATTGTTAGTTGAACATGTATTTATCTTACTTTCGTATTATTGAACTCAAACGTTTATACTTTAAATTGGCAATAAGAACATTTTCATTGTAAAATATTGGCAGAATCATATATTTTACATTTTTTCATCGTATCAAGGTAAACTTTGGAGAAACAATCATTGGTAATGTTGATGTTGTTTATGTATAAGCACTTAATTTATTTGAAATAATTTTTAAAAAATCGTTTTCACTCTTTTTATATGATAAGAGACAATCCTTTCATTCTGATTCAGTTTAGAAACAATAATTTTCGAAACATATTGACATAATCCTTATTAAATGAAATACAGAATATTATTTAATTGTACGTTGGAGAAACTTCTCAATCATTGAAATACATAAAAATTATTCATTGTACGTTGGAGAAACAATCATTTTCGAAACACAATGACATAATCCTTATTAAATGAAATACAATTCAAACACTACAGTTGAAATAGTCGGCCAAACGTCTGCCAGGCACTGATTTGTTGCTCGTTTTTCTACGGTGTTCTCCGGTAGATGGAAACTGTTGTTCTTGATTTCTTCCTTTTTTCTTTAAATAATCAAGGGGTAAAGCATACAATTTTTATATCTCCTCAGGAATAACCCAGCTTACCTCATGCGGTACTCGATAAATCGTTCTGCAATATGCCAACGCCCATGTCTCAACCAAGTAATATTTTGAACAAAGGTCATATACACTCATAGTAGCTGATCTTCCTTCCTTCTGCGCGACTGCCACGGTTGCGGCTATTCCATGAACACAAAGATACTTGCCAATATCTAAATATCTGCAAGAGCAACTTTTCCACAACAAATCCACCAAATAAGTCACCCCATCTAGACCAACGACATTGTATTCACGTCGAAAGTTGTTTAACTCAGTCACCACTAAGTGATTTACAATTCCACATCGTTCATGCAATTTGTTCTCCACAAAAGGCACCACATGCTTTGTCATCGGCAAACCAGCAGATTCTTTCCTATGCTTATTAAACCATTTTCCAATTTGTTCCACAATCGCATCAATCATTGGCAACAACGAGTACTTTCTTGCTTTTTTAAACACACTGTTAAGAGACTCACAAGAATTGCTGGTGTCTAAGTTGTACTTATCTCCTTTAAAGTAGCACCGTGCCCACTTCTCTAACTCAACATTCTCATCCAGATATACAGCAGCTGCAGGCCACCTTTTTCTGAAATCACCATACTCCTTCTCGAACTCACTTACTGTATACAGATGAGCACAATGGATAAACTTCTCTGCAACTAGCTCTTTGTTGACCTTATGATGGACTCTTTGTCTAGCGTTTTGAGACAAATGTCATATGCAATGTCCCTGGTGAGACCGAGGATACACCGTACGTACTGCATATATGATACTTGCATGTCTATCACTCATAAAATCCAATTCAGGATCATCAGGAATCACTGCTTTTAACTTGTTAAAAAACCACAGCCAACTTTCATGTCTCTCACTATCAATTACACCAAAGACAATGGGGGTAATGGTGATGATTCGGATCCTGAGCTGTGGCAAAAATAAGCTGTCCACCATATACAGTCTTCAGAAATGTTGCATCCACTATTATCACTTTCCGCATTGCTTGAAACCCTTCAATCGAAGCACCCACTGCTATGAATAAGTACTTGAACTTCTTCCGTTCATCCAATTCCACACTAGTAAACGTTCCAGGATTTACATGCTCCAACATGTATAAATAAGCATACAACATTCTATAGATCTTTTCAGGATTGCCCCGGATATCACTAACAGCCAGTTTTTTCCCTCTCAAGGCCGTAGAGTATGACAAACTCACACCAACTCTACCTTGAACAAGATTGACAATTGTTGTCGGAGTTGGTTTCTCGATTAGACCTGGATAGTCTTCTTGCAAAACTGATGCTACTAATCGTGGGGTGCATTTCTTTCTACTATTGCTTGTATTTGCAACAGCACGAGAACATATATGCATTCTTTGGTGTACTCTAATATTGAAATAATCTGATTTTCTAATCTTTGCAGCTCGTAAATACCATTTACACCCTTGATTCCTTTGACGACATCGTAGAATAAGTCGTTCTGGGTCTGACTTATAAGTGTGGACCACATAATAGTTCTTATGCGAAGCTCTGTCAACCAAATCTTGCACTGCTTCCCGTGAAGCAAATTCTTGACCTACTTCTCGACCCGTACCATCTTCCCATTCTGCAACATACTGACTTGCTTCTATAGGACATGGAAGGTCAACATATTCATCCATAACATCAATACGGTTATCCATATAGTTCTCATGCCGCTCATGGCTCTCCATAACTTTCTCAACCGATGAGCCTTCCTCCCTTTCTTCATTAGCCTCACTCTCCATCACCTCTTCAATAATCGGCTCATTAAATGGTTCTCTAGCTGTCTCGGCTCTGTAATAGTCATGATCCCATCATCACCATCAGCTCTGCCATTTGCAACAAGTTCCTCATAGTTCCCAGCATTTGAACTTCCTCCATCTGCTCTTGAAAGTTGCTCGCTCCTCTGATTTATTTCAAGTTCTTTGATTACCTCCACATGCAACACAGACCTAAGTTTATCTTTATCCACTGTCGTTAGATAAACATAAACGTCATCATCATCCATAATATATGACTCTCTCTTTGGATTATTTACCAACGGAATGTAACTCAATTTCAGCAGCGGTTTAGCTCCATTTCTCGACATCTTCTTCCATATCTTCTCCACTAAGGCCGAATATGTTATCTCCTCCAAAGATGAGGTTTTAAATGGTATAGCGTTTGTGGGACTTTTTGTAATCCATTCCACTTTCTCTCTTTCTTGTGAATAGTAAACTCCATAATCAATATGTATGTTTATGTGGTTGATGATCTTTATCCTGTGAATAGAACAAAAATATTTATTCAGCAATTCCAGTTGAACCACCATTTCTAATAGTTGTACTATCTCATTCCGCTGTTAACAACTATAATCCCGAGCATCCTATAATCCCCAATCTCAACACCTAAGAAATATGCTTCCCATATTCTATATTCTCGACAGTGTAATGTAATGTGGATTTCAAAAAGCTTACCTCACCTTTCACGAGCTCTGACGGATACAATGACCTTCCTGCAGTAATGAAGGACGACGAGACAGAGTCCGAATGCAGCTCAGGCGGACTTTTGATCTCAGATTACAATAACTTCATTCAGCTCGAATTCAACCCGAATGGAGCTCAGGGGAATGGAGGTAGGCAGATCTTCGATCTCAGATCAGCTGCTCTAGACTAAGTTCTTCTCCACGACATGAATGTGGATTGTATGGGCAACGTATGGATTGAAGCGTGCTCTGGGTGCTCGATTTTCGACGGAAAGGGAAAGGGAAAGAGGAGCAGGAGGAAAACGGTCTGATTGGATAGCAGGATATCGAGAGAGGAGAGTGGGGCTCGTAGGATTTTTCGTGGGATTTTTAAAATTAATTTCTAATTATAAGATAAGGGTACAATCGATATTTTCATCTTCTCCAATGGCATTCAGATTAATGAATGGCAGTGTAGATTAATTTTTTCGTAGAAATGGTTTTCTACTCTCGCTCTATCCCAGACGTACTTTCTTGGGTAGTTGGAATAGATAACCCTACTTGATTGCTGCTTCTTTGTCTCCAGAAACACAGGAAATAGCTTCTTGGAGAAAAGCATACAAAGGGTCAAAAATCTCAGTAACTCCGTCAACTCCATAATAATCTCTGGTCCTTTTAACTCTACACAATTACTCCCAAACAGTAGCAGTTGAAAAGTTTCCCTGAAAATGCAAGCAAGCAATGTCACTTACTACCTGTGTTTTAAATGGCGCTCACTTTTTGCACAAAGGCACAAGGCGCAGTGTGGCGGTGTCCTCATCGCCTAGCTCACCTATGGCGTTGCGATGTCTATAAAGCGAGCGCCATGAACTGCTTTGATCTAAAACTTGAGGCGCTTAAGGCGCAATAAGGCACGAGCTCTATAGATATTTATCAAAAGTCTTAATACTGTAGCGTTTTGATGTGGTTAGGGTTCAGGTCTTTAGGCATTGACTCTCTTATTTTAATGAAGCCACGTTTTAAACCTAGATATATTAGATGATTTTGGTTATGGAGACGAGGAATACAATGATCATGAAGAAAACCATGATTTCGACTCAGATTTTTAGCTTTTAAGAAGATTACTTTAGTTTTTTCTTTAGGTGTTTTCATGTTTTGAGTTTTTGGATATTGTTATTTCTGGATTTTGATTTTGGCTATTGATTTATGAATTCCTAATTGCACCTTCTTATTGATTTCGATCTGTTTGGGGAGCGCAATGTTGCGCCTTGGCGCTAGGCGCGATGTGATGTACTCATCGCTTTGATGCGCCATGCGCAATTTAAAACACAGTTGACTGAACGAAGAAAAACAAACCAAAAAAAGGTTTGAACGCAAAGGAAGATACCCCAAGATATCATTAGCTTTCTTATACAACCCTGCATCTGCTGCAACACTCATGAGCCTCTTTGCCCATCCCTATTGCTTGAGCTCCCTCCGATGAGAACAGAGAAACAATGACACATACGTCATACGTGTGTGGCTGTATGTATAATTAATTAAAAATCAGAGTTATGAACTCTTTGGAATAACATACGCCAAATGTAACCTGTATGATTGAAAACGATTATGTATACGAATATAAGTCATCAGGCCGGAAGATCTTAAACCTGAATTTCTTTAATTCTTCCTCCTCGCAGATTGGGATTGTAGGACCTTTGCTTTCGTGGCAAGACGGGCCATGAGGCTGCATCTTTTACGGAATTGTTGTCCTCTATGAAACTGATGCAACCTCATGGCCCGTCTTGCCAATCATGGGGGGTTTCTCTACTAACACATTATTAACAATGACCAAATAAAGACATGAAAGAAGCATGGTATGGATTCATTGTACCGAAAAGAGAGAACCAAGCGACGGTGGAGGGCTAACGCCGCAGAGGATTTCAGAGGGAAAGGTAGAGGATGCCGTGGTGATTATTTTGGTCGGACAGATTTCAAGCGTATCGCCAAGAGAAGGAATCGAGATTGGACGACGTTGTTTTGGAGCGAGGGACAAGTGTCTTCTTTATCTGTACTGACATGTCAATCAAGGAGAGATTCGTTCTCATTTTTCCTATAGTAGATTATTTATATTTGATTTAAGTTTTTTATGTCACTAATATTTATTATAAATTATATATGGTTAATTGTATAAGTCAAACAATTATTTTAAATTAAAGAATTATAGTATTATTTTTTTGTTAAGAAAAGCTTATATTTATCTTTAAACATAAACCTAATTCTCGCACCTCTCTCTTGTATCAAAACAGCCGCCTCTCCATGTTATTGGCTCCGGTGGCTCACATAGCACTGGGGTCAGAGATTTTCTCTCCTTTCTTTGTTATTTGTTTCTCCTTTGTCCTTCCATGGTGTTTTCATCCATTTTCCTGGTGAGTTTAAAATCTATTAAAGTTGATTTAATTTTCAGATCTGGCTGGGTTTAGGATGAAGGAGGCTGAGATGCCGGATCCTTGGGTTGGTGATCCGCTAACGCCTTAGGCCTTGTTTTCTCTCCTAAATCTGTTAGTCAAATCTGTGTTCCGGTGTTTTTGGGCATCACGATGGTCGTCCCTCTTCTCCTCTCCTGTGAAACTTGGTTCTAATTCACTCTGGTTCGAGCTATCACCTCCTCCTATGGATTTTGTGGTATCTGGTTTGGATCGTTTGGTTCTCATCGCTACTTTACAGATCTGTTCGAGATCTCTACAAAAGCTTCTATCTAGGTGCGTTCAAGTCGTGGTCGTCAACTCCACCACTTCCGGGAGATCTCAAGTTCTCATCTTGTCGGACACGAAGTTTGTTGGTTTTAAGAACCAAAAGTAGGTTGGTGAAGGAACATTATATCGTCGGTTGGCCGGGGGAATCTTCGATTGGTTCGTTTTCATAGAGTATTGAAGTTATGTCGAGTTGTTTGTTTGCTTGCTCAAAAACTCTGGGTTAAGTTTTTCTTAATCTTTTTTTTAAAGAACATTTTTGGTCTTAGCATTTACGGTTTGTAATTTCAATTCCGTCTAGTTTCTCTTCTTTGGGTTTGGTTTCCGGGGTTTTATCTTTGTACCGGTGGCTTGGTAGTATCTCACAAATGCATCCCACAATTGTATCTTTTTTTAGTTTTAATGGAAATCTTCAGACGACCAAAAAAAAAAAAAAATCTTTATCTTCTACTTTTAATTCTTATATATAGTTTATAATATATTTTAATTTTTTTTCTCACCAATGTTTTTGTAGGTTATATATATATATTAAAATAGATAATTATATTAAATTAGAAATTTTCTGAATCTGATAACATTGATTTTTATAATTTTTTTTCTAAAATATTGGTATCAAATATAAATATAAATCTACAATATGTTACACCAATTTTCTACAAAAAAAAATCTTTAAATGATATAAGAGCTTACTAAAATAATGGCTACTTCTATTTATTTATTTTTTTCGATCCAACTGTTTTAATCTTTTTTTTGTGAGCTTAAAAAATGTCTAATTAAAATAATGTTTTTTATAGTCATCCACTTATGAAAAATACAAAATGTTAAAGAAATAGTTTACTGATAAGTTTTAAATTGCTTTATATGAATCAATATATACTAACAAATCTATTTACTCATCACCGATCAAATATTCAATCAGAAATATTATATTTTGTTTTAGCATATTTTGTTTGTCAACTATAATTCAATCATTCAGCTAATTAATTAGGCTATAATAAGACAAACTTAAAGGTTGAGTCTACAAGATTAAAATTAAATAAATTAGCTATAAAATAAAAATTTGAAACTAAATTAGTTTTCTAATAGAAAAAAAAATTGGTTTACTTTTTTGGTATAAGGATACCGAAAAAGAGGACGTGGCAACCTAGTGAACTTGAACGTAGACAGTGGTTCGAGTGACGGAAGTTGGAGGAGAAGAAAATTAAATGAAGCTGAGAGATGTGATTGTTAGCTGCCAACGAATTAATATCAGTGTTCACGTCAAATATGAAGTTAATAACTTTTGTGTGTAAAACACTTATAATTAATATTCATCATTTTCGCGTCGTTCATATATATTAGGCTTACGTATCTATGTTTTTAAATAATATGATATGTAATGACGTTGTATGTATTTAGTTATTTAATTCATATATTATTGCATGTGATATGTTACGTGTAGATGTAGATTGCGATATGAAATATTTACTAAAGAAAAAATAGAGTTAATGAAAGTATGGAAACAAGGAAAGTAGAAGATATTTATGGACGAAGAGATATGTAAATATGTTGTAATTAATGTCCATCATTTCACACGTCATTTATATACATTGTGCTTACATATATACACTTTTAAATAATATGATATAAAATAGCGTTATATGTAATTAGATGTTTAATACATATATTACTGCATGTCGTCTATTACATATAAATGTAGATTGCGATATTAAACACAAACACTAACACTAATATATGTATTTCATATAAACATATTTTTAATATATGAATTATTGCATGTAGTGTACTACATATAAATATAGATTGTAATATAAAATATGTACGCTGATATATTTATATTTATATTTATACATGATCTTACAAAATACAACTCAAATCTCATTTAACTTTTCAATATCAAACTATTTCTCTAAGAATGCAATTTTTTAGTAGACATCGACTAGCTTCCCAAATGTTGAACGAATAACATCCAATTCATCAAGTTGAAGCGTTTTTAATGCCATACTAATCCGCATTAGTCTTCTCACCCACAGGTTCTTCACAATCCGCAAGTCAAGTGATCATATTTCTTCTTAATCAACAAAGAAAGTTTTGGTAGAAACTAGAAAGTTACTACATACATAAAAATGACAATATTTACAAATATAATGTAACATTAATACATCTAAAGGTATATTTAAAATATCTATATATCAATTAAAGATTGTATATAGATCTCTAATTAAAAAAAAAAATACATAAATCTAACAAACTAATAACAATTCTTATAATCTAATATGTGATTCACATTGCATATTTACAACTATATTTATAAACAATATATAATATATACATATATATATATATATATATATACACATAGATATATTAATTTAAACATCTACATTATTCTAACTACACAAGTGCAAAAAATTGAATTATATTACATTATTCTAACTACACAAGTGCAAAAAATTGAAATATATCTAAATAAATAATAGCATACAAAATTTTTTAGATGTAAAACAATACATATATCTATATAGCATAATGAAAGCTATATCCACATATAAAAAGTCAATCTGAAAATTAATGAAATAGCAGAACTACCATTTCTGAACCTTCCTAAGATCTGCATTTCGAAATATTGATAACAAAAAATAAGCAAACATTATATAAACTAAATTACAATTCTTCTCATCTATTAAGAAAATATATAGTATGAAAAATAAATAATACTCTTCATTCATTAATTAATTTGTTACACGTATAAAAAAATATGTGGCATTAAAATTAAATAAGTAATAGTGTAAAGTAGTAGGAATGTAAATAAAGAAATATGTAAATATACTCGTAATTCACTAATTAATTTGTACGATGTGTAAGAAAACACATAACATAAAAAGAGGTATAATAATCGACTTAATACCACATATATTCCGGCTAAGTTGAGGAAAGGCGAGTCAGCCCACCGAAGAGATCTTCTTCGTCGTCACTGTCCTCGTTTTTTATGTCAGTGGAGTCACCAGAAGATGTTATCAGTCGTGGAGAGACACTCAACAACGTCATACACCGAGAAATTTAGCTTGTAAATGGGCAATATCGACCTAAATTGTAGCAAAATAATATCATTATTTGGGTTTCGAAACAAATTTGTCAAAATGTTTGTTTGGGTCTGGATTTTTATCAACTGGTCAATTAACTATTAAATGTTTTTTGGTTATTTACAATAAATCAAACTACATGATGACTTCTTATAAGTTTTTAATCCATTTCACTTACAAAATTTCAGGATATGTTTTTATGTTGAACTTAATGAAGTAATCAAAATAACATGAAATAAAGATGACCTTAGACGAGATCTATCAAATGAAATATATTTAGAAAACAATGTTTATATCATATATGAAAAAACAGAGAGCATAAAGAGACCCATTAATTAAGTTATCTAAAATTTCCAACATGATTTATATGGAGCAGCGTCAATAAAATTTGATATAACTGACAATGAGAATAAATGATGGAAAAAACAGTCAACACATATTCATAAACTGAAAAATATAGTATGTGATAATATTAATTAACAAACATAAAGAACCCTTTTTTTTTGATTAACTTCTAATAATTGGAGATAGAAATTATTTATATATAACATCCTATTATAGATAATTGATGATTATGAAAGTTATTACCAAAATTAAGTAGGTTTCACAAATTTTTATAATTCATCATTTAAAACTAAATAAAGAAATCTTATAAATATTACCAGAATTTAATATTTAATATTTTGTTTTGTAGAAATTAAAATCTAATCTCTTGTTATGCAGTATAGAGTCATACTAATTTTACTACTACATATATACCATAGTGAATCAAATCACGTAGAAAATTACATATTTGATTTGAATAAATAAAATTTTATATAATGTCGTTCAAAATTTATTAAATATTTATTATTATTTCATGTTACCTACCAAAAAATATTTAATATTAGTTAAAGTTCACCATATATTTACTGTAAAATATCTAATTAAAACTCGAATAGTTATGCTATATGATAGACCATATGTTCTTAAAAAATAAGAGTCTTTCAGTCACATATATGTATATATTAAATATATGACAATTATACATTCATTATAATTTTTTACTAAATTCAAATATATTGAACATTATGCAAACAAAGTAATCTTTAATTTTATTCAAGTAAAAAGATATTTAAATGGTATAATAATAAAATTAGCAATAGTAGGTTGGAAGTAATATTTTTAATATACTACACCAATTAACATTTCACTCGAAAAACAACAAATTATGAATAATATCAATAGTAAATTATCAAACATAGACAAGTTATTCAAATCAAAAAGCATGTAGAAACATCCATAACTTTAAAACAATGAAAACTAATGCAATTATATTACAAATTATCCTAATTATTTAAAAAAAATTGATCTAATAGGATATGCAAATAAAACTGATGTAAATAAAGAATTTAAGACATATATAAGAAAAAACTTGTAGAACACCTAATGAACAAACAATAAGCTTTCTTACGTGATTATTCGTCCATGTTCCAAACAACATTAATTGCAGTCATACAATGTTTGCAATAACATGATCTTCTTCTTCAATTATCTTGAACATATGTTAACAGTGGTCAATCTCATATTACCAGTTGAATGATCAGTTTCTTTCCATCTTCATACTATATTTTTATTCACTTTAAATAAATTGAAAGAATAACAACACTAATTTCAAAAGAAAACAAAATTTGGAATCAACATGAATCGGGAAATTTAGATACACCTATACATAACATCAGTCATGTATATAATCAAAATAACAAAAGATTTGGATATACTGTATAAAATTTAGGAATTTTTTTTCTTTTAGAAGTAGAATGTAACCGTTTGAAAATATATATTTATTTCCACTTTCAAACAAATTTCAAAGCGGCATAATATATATATTGAAACAACTATATAAATTTCAAGAAATACCGATCAAAAGGATCTTACCAAAAGACTTCTACTATCAAATGCATATGATCGTCAACCATGTCAAAGTTGGACAATTCCACAAGTACATTAACTATATTGTGAATAAGAGAGATACCCAATTTAAATTTGAACATGTGATATTAAGAAACGCAATTTGTTGGGGTCAAAACCAACATTTCCGGAATTAACAATTAAAATATTTGAATATCGGAAAAGAATTTCCGTATTTAGATATGAATTCGGAGAAAGTTCATTTCGAACCATTCTGTCGATAACATTGCGAAGAAAGTAAGAAAAACTGTCTTTCGAGAGTTTTTCCGAGAAATCGGTGAACTCGCAATTCATCAAACAAAGGACGATCAGCTGGACGAAACATGATAGCTAGCTCGGTATCCCTACCTGCTAGTGATACCGAGCTGACTGACATCTCTTTGTCATGTTCGGCTGATCATTTCATCCTTTGAATGATTCCTCCGATAAACCGATGAAAGTTACGATTTTTCGAGTGAAAGGCAATATACCCAGCTTGTAAAACAGCCAGCTCAGTATTTTGGTAGCCAATCCTACCGAGCTGGTCAGCATACATGAGCTGGATGCATGTTTTGCCAAGCATTTGCCATAGAACGTCGATCTGATCAGCACAGAGCAGTCAGGATATGTGTTCAATGATCTAGGTGTATCTTTCAAACCACAAAGCTTTTGAACATGAAACCACTTGGAAAATGTTTTCAACTCAATAATTAATCTCCCAGAAGAAGAATCAGATCAAACGGAGTTCATACAAGAAAGTTATGCCATCCACAAGTTGGGAGTTGCAGTCTAGCTCGGTACGGAAGCTTGGAGCAGTTGGCTGGGTGTTTCCTTCACCAATTCTACCGAGCTGGATGACATATTCCAGTCAGCTCGGTAAAACCACCCTCATAGCTACCGAGCTGGTCGACACCCTTCAGCATACTGAGCTGGACGCATCCCATGACTTATCGGAAGATCTTCTCTCATCCTGTATACCGAGCTGGACGATACCATCGACCTAGAAGCAAGTAAGTTCAGCATCTCCTGCACCCAGGCTACCAAGCTGGATGGTCAGCATGCTGATTGCTTTCCAGCTCGGTAGGAAATACTTACCGAGCAGGCTGACACTTCTTGTTTTGTCTCGTTTCGCTTCACTGTTCGTCTTCAGGGTCTTTTCGTAAACATACCGTTGTTTTCGTAAGTTTCTCGAAACATCACGATGTTTCGTCTATCGAATTGGGCCGAGCTGGAAAGATGGACCGACAAGGGCTGAAACCGATTTATAGAAGTTTCTAGAAGCTTCCTCGAAGATTTATGGAAAAGTTATTGGAAAAAGGAAAGACCTTTTGTCCCACATCGAAACATATGCTGGTTAGGACTTAGGTTGTCTTAGTATAAATAGGGATCGATCCCTACCTCTTTTCACATATTCAATACATTCGTAATACACTATTCATTCAAGATTTGGCAATAAAATCGTATTCTCATCTTTTCTTTTTTTCTTATTTTTCACTTTTGCGGAAATTTACCAAAATCTTTCAAGAGGTTTCTCATTCGAGAACTTTTGGGACCTAGTTATCAAATTCACTTTCCGAAAATACATTGTGTTAAATCTCGTTACTACACATTTGATGTATAAGAGAGTTGAACATATGATTTTATTTTTTTTAAAAACGCTAAAATCCTCTCAACCTAAAAGACTCTTCCGCCGCAGTCTCTTCCTGCTGCCATTGATCTCCCTCTCCAGTACGCGGTGTTTCTCATCATTGCCGTGAGAGGGGCCTTATCCTTCTCCTCTCTTCTATGATATCCTCTTCGTTTCTCTTTTCTCTTATGGCGGTTGTAGATCTAGTTATGTTTACAGATGTTTGTTCTTGTATTCTTCTCCGGTGGACATTCTTCCGGCCAAATAGTTGGGCTTCCATTGCTTGTTCTGTGGTGGTATGTCCATTTTGGGTAGTTTCGACCACTCGAGGACAGTGGTTCGAGCTGTCCACTTTTTTCTCTGCCATTTTAAGGCTTGGTTTGGTCCAGTCTCTAGCCACATTTGTGAAATCCACCACGGCGTTCTGTAGCAGCTCCGGTTATCTTGTTCTATGGCTTTACTCCACTTGTGCTTCGGTCCTTGAATCTCGAGGACAGATTCTCTTGGAGCTCGTGAGACTCTGCTCAAGCTATAACTATCTTGTTAGCTGCGGCGACTCCCTGAAGCTTCTAAAGATACCTTCTGCTCTGAGTCTCTCTTGTTGTGCTTCATCAGCTTCCTTTCGAGTTTGGACTGGTGATCTTTCTAAAGTGCCTCGTCCTCCAGACTTGACAGATCTTTTTCTGGATTCGGTGTTTGTGCCCACTAGTGGCAATGAAGCAATGATTCAGGTTATGTCTTCTAGTGGAAACAACCACATCTCTGGCTCGTCTTTTCCTCCAGTGTCGATCTCTTCTGCCTTTGGTCCATCCGAGTATTTGATCAAGCGTTGTGGCTTATGGCTTTCCTCTTCTTTGAGCTGGCCTCCGGAAGGTTTTTTCTCCACATTTCAAGGAATCAAATCTCTTATACTGGATTCATTAGGTCCCTTTTATCAATTGGAGCTTTTGGTACCTCTTTATGAGGATGATACAATGTTGTTTTCTCAGAATAAGAATCTCATCTTACCTCTTCATGAGGATATTATGTTTTATTTTTTCTCTGCTATTCATCTTTTTGAGATGCTATCCCAATCGGTTGGTAGATTGTGTGTGTTACCTGCGGGTTCAGAGTATTGGTTCCTAGGACTTGAAAGTTGGAGATCCCGACTCTCATTTTGTCCATTTAAATAGTGATCTTTTAGGCTCTAGTAGTCTTGATTTCTATTTTAAGAATACTGTCCTTCTCCCATTTCCTTGGAGTGGAGTTGAGTTCAGGATTTTAAATTTGAAGATGGTTCTGCATAATGTGGCAAGTCTGCTCCAACTCGTTTCTATTTCAGTTATCTGTGATGCTGACTCTTCGGCCTTTTTGGTGCCTGAGGCGTGGACGTCTCTCGGTGATTATGTCCAGAGCTGCCAAGATGACCCTGCGAAGGATCTATTGGTTTTGTTTCTCTTATCACCTTTATCTTTATTTCCGAAGCTTTTTATCTTTTGTACTATCTATGGCTTGATCTTCTGTTCGATCAATGCTTTGTTTGGTTCGGTTTTCGATGGCCAAGATGTATACTCCTCTAATGAAGAGTAACTCTTTATTACTTAATGAAATCACTTGACCAAAAAGAAAAAGAAAAGAGAGTTGATATATGAATTAAATGGTGATGATAGTTGATCAGAGTATTAAAAGTTACTCGTTTTTTAATTAAAAAGAAATAAAAAAAATGTTGACAGATACATAATCAGCATATGCAAAAATTTTTTTTTTGTTCACATGCACATGCACATGCAGAATATAGAAAAATACTTTTCAGTCTTTTAAAATTTTAACAGAGATGAAAAATCTTCAATACTACACATTACATTAACATAATTTTTGCACTTTTCATTGATTTTAAAATCAGAATTCGTTAGTAATCTCATCCCTTACATATTATTTTAGAATCATTTTTAGAGATACATCTTATCCTCATGTGTTGTTTACATGTGTTCCCTGATGTGTCATCACCGTATAGTTTCTCATACTAATTTTATAAATATTAGATGAGAATCTGCATTACGCATGGGCATATTTATATTTTTGTTATTTGTATTTTTTTGTGGTAAATTTCTGTGATCTCTGTTTTTTGTTCTGTATTTTCTTATTTTGTTTGCTTTTGTTTTATTTCCTTCTTATTTTTTTTATTATAGTTTTTTTGTTTTTTTCTACTTATTATGAAAGTTGCTGTTTTTTTTTTGAATATTTGTTAAATTCAATATTTTTTTTTTGTTACCACTGTTTTCAATTTTTGGTTACCATGGTTAAGTGGACTATATTTGGAATTCTTTTTAATTGAATTACATTTTATCTTGTATTTTAAGCTAATTGTTTTTTTTTTGTTGAACACTGCTAATTGAATTCCTTTGAAATTGTTTCTTTTTTTTTTCCCCTTGTTTCCCATGTATTCTTGTGTATCAATTTGTTTTTGTTGTTGTCTGCTTTATGTGGGGACTAAAATTCACTTCAACGTATTTTAAGAAAGATATTATATGAGGTACCAAAAATCTTGGAAAGAAAAAAAAAATAAGTAAAGATTAAAAAAAGAAATTAGGGCAAAAGAGAAAAAAAAAAAACAAGAAATCGAAAAGAGTTTTATTGTTTTTTTGCTAAGTATCATAAGATGATATTAGATGGGTTACAAAAGATCAATATATATTTACTCTAGACAAACTTAAGTCCTAACTAGTCGAATTACAAATGTGAGAATTTCTCCTATTTTCCACTCACTTTCGATAAAACCTTTGAGAATCTTCTAGAGTCTTCGATAAGTTAGTTTGGCCTGCAGTAATCCTTCCTGTCGGCTCGGGCCAACTTCATCCATCGTCTTTAGATTTAGCAATTTTCTTTGCTTTGTTTTAAGTTAACGTTTTACCATTCTTAATCAATAAAAATGTTACGTTGTTTTTGTAAAACATCGAGAAGTTAACGAAAACATCTAGAAATCCTCGAGTTTCCAAAGACGAAGAAAAGGCATAATCGGCAAACACGACTGATTGGCTCGGCCAATTATCCTCAAAAGAAGAAGATGGCTGAGCTGGCCATGACTGATGGGCAACACCCTCCTGCTCGGCCCATTTTGGAAGGGAAAATGGCCAAGCCGGTCGATCTCTCCTTCATGCACGTCCGGCGAGGCCGGGAAGTGCGCACAAGACAATCCTCTCGACTGGCTTGGCTGTAAGGAACTAGACAAAGCAGCTCCTCGGTACGTGGAGCATGATCAGTTCGGCGGTTCACGGGACACGACTGGTCCGAGGTGCGTCTGGCTCTGCAATTGACCCGGCCGATTGTCTCTACCAGTCCGGCATCGGGATGTGCATGCGGGACGAACGCCGATAAGCTTGGCATCAGGAGATAGTGCTCCAAATGGCCGAGCCGGTCATGGTGCACGATCATGGCGATGGGAAACGACGAGACTTGATCGGCTCAGCCTACAAATGTACTCACGGGAGAAAAGGCCTCGATCGGCTCGACACTGGTGGTGGATGAAATGGACGGCCGAGCTGGTTGACACAGGAAAATGAGAACTCGTCGACCGGCCAAGCTGCTCGGGTGGCCGTTGGTTCATCGAGGATTGCCTGGCTCGTTCTCCTTTCGGTGTACCAAACACCGTCCGGCTTGGCCTCCATTCGGTGATCCAACCGTTTTGGATGGCCGAGCAAGTCAATTCGGTTCACACGTCTCCCGGTTCTTAATCCATAGCCTAGCTCTAGGGCCGAGCTGGACGAGGGATGTCCGGACTCTAGGGCCAAACCGGACGTGCGATGGCCATTCTCTAGGGTCGAGCCGGTTGTGTGATATCCAAGCTCTTGGGGCGGAGCCGACGTGTGATGGCCGAGCTCCAGGGCCAAGCCGGTCGTGTGATGTCCGAGCTCTAGGGCCGAGCCGGATGTGTGATGTCTGAGCCGGACATGTGATGGCCGAGCTCCAGGGCCGAGCTCGTTGTATGATGTTCGAGCCGGACGTGTGATGGCTGTCCTAGTGTCTTCCTACTGATTTTCGATGAGTTTTTCTGAAAAATCGTTTACGTAAAGTTTTTCGAAAGTTTTTTCCGAAAAACTGTTTGAGAACACTTTTTCTGAAAAATTGTTCTAGTTAAGTTTTTGAAAGTTTTTCCGAAGAACCTTCCCTGTCCAGCCTGAGGCCGAGCCGGCTGTGAGGTCGACGATTGGTGATGCTTTTGATGCCGAGCTGGCCATTGGATGGCCACGCTTTGATGGCGACCTGGTCGTATAACTTGAAGGTCCGATGTTATGCTTTAAGATCAGGCTGAACTGGTCGTACCATTCATGCCGAACCGATTATCTTCTCGATGTAATGGTGTCTCAAAGATGGCCGAGCCGGACGTCAGCATGCACCTTGGGCATGCGAGCTGATCGTGATGCTTGTGGGTATGTTTACATGGAATTCAAATATTTTGTCTAAGTGTTGAGAAGACTGTTCTCTGTTTCGTCTTTACGTCAGGATGAACAGCTTTTTCGAGTACTATCCCGTGCTGGTACTGTTCATGAGAC
Organism: Sisymbrium altissimum; assembly: GCA_900406495.1. NCBI lineage: Eukaryota > Viridiplantae > Streptophyta > Magnoliopsida > Brassicales > Brassicaceae > Sisymbrium > Sisymbrium altissimum. The sequence goes on along the minus strand of OVBI01002157.1, from coordinate 6,209 downwards.
CCGTCCCCTTTCTCTATTTAAGGAAGGCTTCCCCTCCTCTTCATCCTCACAAGTTTTCAGCCCTTTGGAAAGGTAACTCTCTCATTTCTCTCCTCTTTCTCTCTCTAAAGAACTCTTTAGAACTCTTTGAACGCTGAAAAACACTTTTTTTTTTTTTCGAAATGAATGTTAAATTTCAAACCAAAAAAAAGTCGTTTTTACATCATGGTGCTTCCTCTTTTGAGTAAACTGAAATTTAGAAATACATTTTTAAGATAGAGAGACTAGATGGTTCTTATGCTGAACCAGTATTGGGTACTTCCTTCGAATCGTTGGTCACCTGTCGCTTGGATGGTGGTTAGACGATTTCTCATGGTTTTGTCTATGAATTTGATTAAACGAGCTGGTGGTGAAGCCTGCTCTCCGTGTCGTCGCAAATTTCTTTCCCTCCATATTCCATAAACCACAGCTTGGAACAGATATTGGATGACAAACAGATATTCCATAAACTATGCTGAAAAACACTTTTACTTTTTACCAAAAATGTCATTTGATTCAAACTCCTTGAAAAGTAATGTTTCTTGGGGTGACATTGGTCAGTTGATCATTGAGGAAGATCCATCTAAAGGGGAAGAAAGTTCACATGGTTTTGGTTATACAAATTCGGTTCCCACTTGGAATGCTGCTGGGGTTCGTAATAAACTCGGAGAACATGATGGAACCTATGCGTTCCCGCGTGGAGCTGAAAAATTCGTGCTCAATTCCTGTGTTAAGAAAGAGGCGGAGTGTATGCTGGAGAAGGGGATTCAATATGATGATGATCCTCCGAAGATGTTCCAGAGGGGAAACGTAACATGGTCCATAAGGTTCTAGGTTCGAGTTAGTTTGGTGCAAAAAGCATGGAAAACCTTAGATTAAAATTCTGTTTTCCCGATGGAGTTGAACTTGTAGTCCCGAGCCCAGAGGATCATTGTGGTAACCCTCCGCTAAGCTGTTTTACGGTGTTTGAGACTTTCTTCGACTCTTGCTATCTTACCTTCCCTATCCCCTCGTTGATGCTTTGGTTTCTTGCCAAACATCGTCTCGTGATGGGTCAAGTCTCGCTGCGGAGGATGAGGAATATGCTAGGCCTGATTGTCCTCAGTCTTGAGCGCAACATCCGAATTGGATTGTGGCATTTAATAGGACTCCTTGAAGTTCGTCCGACTGTGGTGCCTTTATCGTATTACGTTTCCCAGAGGGCTGGTACAACAATGATACTAAGCACATCAGTAAATATGACTCTTGAAGATATTTCTTTTTCTTTGTGAAGGTCAACGAGTTTTTAGCTGAATATTGTTACATCGATGAGATGATAACCCGAAGGTCGGAAATTGGTAGCTAACTCTTGGTTGGCTGTTTTTGAGGTGTTGATGGTTTAGTGCTTTAGATTTAAAATGTTGCTTATCTTATTCTTATTTTCCCTTTTTTTCAGAGCAACCTGAAATTCCAGCGATTCCCACCGATCTTTTCCGAGCTTGGGTTGCATTGACATCGTCTAGAAAACTATATTGAAACAATTACTTCTCGCTACAGAGAGTTGTTGCTTCATGATCTTCCAGGAACGAATACGAATTTTTCGATCAATCCAAAATTCCTCCAAAGAAAATGGAAAAGTCGAAGACGGTGGCCAGACAAATGCTCGATCAAGAGAGAGTGTTCGTTGAGGCAGGCGGCGTCGTAATCCTGCCCCAGCCCCAGGGTGCTAAACCCAAGGAGGGAGAGATCCCTTATGCTCCAAAGTTTAAAAATCAGGGACGCTTGACTGCTGAGGAAAAGGAGAAAGGTTCTGCGTCTAGCGGAGAGCAAGCAAACCGATCTGCTTCTCGTGAAAAAGGGAACACGGCTCATGAGTTTGAGTTTCGTGTTCCTGACTCGATCAAAGGAGGCAAAAACTTCTCTCCGGCCAAGCGTATAGGAGCCTTCTATCGTCCTAGTGTAGAAGCCATCCCTTCCAGCGATTTTTGGAAGAAGATAAACTTGTCGATTTGTTTAAGGCGTTGCTGCGATTTTTCGACTACTCCTCATTTTCGTCTTATTGCATTTCCTTACTCATGTGAAGGATATGGCTGGCGATTACGAAAGGGAGGCTGCATTATAGGAGCAGCAATTTGCGGAATCACAGAGGATTGGTGAGTTCGAGAGGGACAAGGTAGCCCATGCTGAGGAGCTCAACCGTGTGAATGTGGAGCTTTTGGAAGAGAGGCGTGAGTGCGAGAGGAAAATGCGCAAAGCCTCTGTGTTGGAGCATTCGACCCTGATTCGAAAGTATCGCCATCGGGGAGATAATTCAAGGTTCTTGGCTAGCAAGATTGATGACGCGAGAGAGGAGCTGATCCTCTCGGAGACTGTGGCTTTGAACCTGGAGCTGGCCCTCATTAAATCCAAAGATGAGGCAAAAATTGCCAAGTACAAGGGGGAGTTTCTCGATAGACAACTCTGTCTTTGCAATATGAAAAATAACTTGGAGAGGACGATGCCTCCTGGAAGAGTTACTTGGTTGATTCTGCGATAGCGCAGATCTTCAGTCCGATCTTTGGAGAAGATACGATGTGGAAAGCTGCAAGCAAGGCTGGCGTTACGATCTTGTCGGGGCCGAACGAGGGAGATCCAGAGATCAGCAAGTTTGTTTCTCGCATGACTTCGGGGAACAACTACTCTTGAAGCCCCCTTTGTAATCCTTCTGGTTCTGAGCTTTTAGTTTGTTGTTGTGTATTCCCTTTGTGTGGGCGTAACTTTAGCCGGGCTTTGCCTCGGTTGTATCAAACTTTTTAAAAAAAATGTTTTATTCATTTAGGTTGTAATTCTATGCTTGTTTTTGGATGTTATGATTGTCTGTTCTAGGTAAGAGCGTGATAGGATTTTGTAAGTTTGTTGTAGGAGTGTTTGAGTAGTCTGAAGTTATTATCCACTTGTGATCCTTATGATTTCTTAGATGCTTAAGAGCATATTAGGCATTGTGATGTGTTTGGCAATGTTCGGTATTTCGTCAGCAAAGACTTGTCATGCTCTTTAGACGAGTAGATGTTTGTAGTTTTGTCGAAAATATTGATGTACCAGTGTGCTTTGGAGTGTTCTAACTGGGTCTTTCGATAGTTTAGCATTTTTGGAAGATGTTTCTTTACTAATCTATGCGTTGTCTTGTTTTAGGGGTTGTGCAATTCTGACTTACCTCCCTGTTTTTCGACTTTTGAAACACTTTATAATCTCATATAGTGCTGTTGTAGACTGCATTTGTGAGATGTTGGAAACCAGTGTGCCAAGGTCGGCGCTTACCGGGTTGACGAGTTTACGATGAGTGTTAGGACATACGAGTCTTTTTCTGCCGGCACATTGCTCTCAAAGATAAACCTGAGAACATCGTCCATGGTATACCTTTCAAATGTTGATGCTAGGTAAAACCTAGGCTTAAATTTATATAACGCGATTCTATGTCTGTGCATGGATGTCACCTAATCTTTCCTCAGTGTAGAAGTTTTGGGCTGTGTCTTGTTGGAGATGAGTTTCGTCCATTGGGGCCAGCGATGGTCGAGGATGACTTTGTCGAAACTGGTTTCTTTTACTTTGAAGGTTGTTGAGATGTATTGAGTTTTGTATATCGGGAATATTAGCGACGATTTAGAAAAACGCCTAGTTTGATATGCTCTTGGAGCCTTAGTTATCAAGAACTAATCCAAAAGTTTGTAATTCTTGACTTAGCTGATCGTTTCTCAAAACCAAGAATTTGAAAATCGTTTATCACTAGGAATTCGAAACTTCTCAGAAAACCCAGAACCTCTTTAGAATCTTTGGAACCTTTTAAGTTCGGAATTTTCTTCAAAATTCGAAACTTCTTCTGGGTTCGGAACTCTTTGCACTTATAATTCAGAACTCATTGATTCCTTAAGATTGAAATTTCAAAGCTTTCAATTTTTCGAATTCTCGAAACTTTATGTGAACTAAGTTTTACCTAAAACTCAGTTCTTTCTCCCTTAGCCTCTCTTAACGCTTACTTAAGCTTGATCTCCTTCAGCATGTTTTTAAGCTCCCTTAGTGAGAGAACTACTCATGGGTCGTAGTTTGAACCGCTAAGGAAGATGTGGATTTCCTGAGCCCAAGACATTGGCTGTCTCAAGGAACCGCATAGTTCTAAAAGGATAACTCTTTAGGCTTGGACCATTGCACCACCACTAGGCAAAAATTAGCTTTGGTGGCTCTGGATCCAAAAGGATTTTACCCACGAGAGTGGGACTGTCTATAACAGTTCCTTTACTTGAGAACCACCTCAAAGAAACCCTCTTTAAGAGAAGTTGAGATTATACACCGAGTAGACCCCAGTATAAAAGAATCTCTGATCCTATAAAATCCATCAAAGCTCTTCTCTTTAATATTAATCTCCATTCTAACTGCTATTATCTTGTGCTAATTGAACCATCACTTAATTATCGCTTTAAAAACCTCTCTAACCAGCTCTAACTCTTTACTTCTTTGCAATTGCACTCTTTTTTTTTTTTTTTTTCTTTGCATCCTTTAATCTTGAGTGACAGAAGATTATTGTTCAAATCTCTAAGCTGTTATTGGTGAGCCTTTTGGTGGCTTTATCTTGGACTGATTGTGAATCCAACCCTCAGGTTGGTTCGACAACCTCTACTATATTACAAACGGTTAAAGTGGTGGGATTTGATCTAAGTGGTTGGTAAAACACCGCATTATCAAATTGGCACCATTGCCCGTCTGAGGAAGTATTGTTCCATTCAGTTCCTAACTCACCAAAAGGATCCATCTCATTGGTCTAACAAGTTTCACACATTTTGATTTTCCTTTGATGATTCAGGTTTTGAATGAACCTAAAATCACACGGCAAACAAAAACTAGTCAATCAAGACCCAAACATCAACTTGCTCGAAAGATCTACTCGCAAAGCATCTCACCAAAAGAAGCTGCACAATAACAAAAACATGATGAATATCCCTGATGTCATCCTCGGCCAAAATGCACCTGGCATTGCCGAAAATCAACAATAACAACAAGGTGCCCCTGCTGTGCACCAGCAAAATAGAGAAGCTGCTCAAGAAAGAAACATTCCTGAAAACCAACAACAAGGACAACCCAATGCTGCACCAAACAGAGCACCAAGACCTATTGGAGCCAATGACACACCAAGCACAACAACAAACCGTACTGGCATCCAACCACCACCGGTGCAAAACAACAACTTTGAGATCAAGAGTGGTCTGATCTCTATGGTGCAAGGAAACCGTTTCTTTGGTCTGCCTTTGGAAGACCCACTGGATCACCTTGATAACTTTGACAGAATCTCCTCAATGAGAAAGATAAATGGGGTCAGTGAAGATGGCTTCAAGCTTCGCCTATTCCCATTTTCACTTGGCGATAAAGCTCATGCATGGGAGAAGACTCTGCCAAGAGGGACCATCACAACATGGGCCAAATGCAAAAAAGCGTTCCTCATTTCTTCTCACACCCAAGAACAGCAAGGTTGCGCAATAAAATTAGTGGATTTACTCAAAAGAACAATGAAAGCTTTGGAGAAGCTTGGGAGTGTTTCAAAAGCTACACCTCCCAATGCCCACACTATGGATTCTCACAAGAATCATTCTTAAACACTCTCTACCGAGGAGTCCTTCCAAAGATACGACTACTCCTCGACACTACCACTAATGGAAAAAACTTGGCAAAAGAAGTGACATAAGGCTTAAAACTAGTGGAGAACTTGGCATAAAGCAACTCAACCTATAGTGAAGACTACGACCGAAGCAACCATAGTCCAAAGGAGGAAGGTGACTCCAACAGGCGTATGATCAAAGAGCTAAATGACAAACTAGACAAGCTAATCCTCTCACAAACAACAGCAAAATAAGTCCATTATATTGGGGACCTAATGCCTCAAGATGGTGATAAATATCAAACTGAGGAAATAGCTTACCTGAATGCTCAAGGAGGTTACAACAACAACTGGAGGCCGAACAACAATCTCTCATATAGAAGCAACAATATGGCTAACCCTCAAGACCAAACCTACCCACAGCAACAACAAGGAGTGTCTAGACAGTACAACAATTACAACAATCAGGAAGGATTCCAACCTTGAAACCAATATCAAGGCAACTTCCAAAGACCACAAGGTTATGCACCACCAGGCTTTAATCAAGGCCAACAAGCTCAAAGTTTTGACATTGAAGGAAGCCTAAAGC
>OVBI01002156.1:0-23472 GCA_900406495.1 Sisymbrium altissimum | reverse complement strand
TGAAGTATGGAAGCAAATATGTTGAGGTATGGTCAACAAGGCAGAGACATTAACGACGACAATGACTTGATCAAGGAGCAGGAAAGCATGCAAAGAACCATAAGGAAGCTAACAAAAATCAAGTAAAGAACCTAGAACTAAGCAAGGAATCAAGGAAGTAATATAAGTACGAAGGAAGGAAGGAAGGAAGGAATGAAGCTATGAACTCATACAAAAAATCACAAAATCAAATGAACAATGAATGACAAGAAAACAAGGAATCATCAACCCGTGTCCAGATTAAAACTAAAGATAAAGAGTAACTTATCATCCCATTTGTCCAGACCGTACCTTAACTTATAAACAATAAATGTAACTGCATAATGAAGAAAACTAGGATGCTTAATCTCCTGTAGAAAGCAGCATTAGCTTTATTTCACATATATTTCTCTTATTTGTGAATTTCATAAACTAATTACAAGCAAGTTTGAAACGCACATACCTATCACATAATTCTGCTACACTTGAAATCTCGTCAGAGTCTCAAACAATTTGTACCCCTGTAAAAGCACATACCTGAAAAAAAAAATCAGAATTAGTATGGTAGTCTTTACTTCACGAATGTAGCGTTAACAATGAGCTGTTTGTGGTACTTCCATCCACAAATCATATAGCTTTTCTATCCAGCAAGTCAAATACCCATAATAGAGACTTTGAAGCTATTTTGTGAACATAGATAGTTCATCTCCTATCAAGCCGCAAAGACATAGTTCTTTACGCCTCGTGGTTCAGAGTTTGTCTTAAGAAGTCTTTAAGTTGTTTTACGTTTTTCCCCAGTCGTTTTTACCATATAAGGACCATTTATAAACCGTTGGTTACTTTTCTTTCCATCCCCTAGTCTTTCTTAAGACATCTTTAAGCTATTGGTCTGTTTTTTCCCTATCCAACAAGTCCATTAGTCGTCTTTACCAACTAAGGACCATTTATAAACCGTTGTTTACTTTTCTTTCCATCCCCTAGTCTTTCTTAAGACATCTTTAAGCTATTGGTCAGTTTTTTTCCCTATCCAACAAGTCAATTAGTCGTTTTTACCATCTAAGGACCATTCATAAACCCTAGGTTAATATTTTTTTCAATCCCCTAGTCTTTCTTAAGACATCTTTAAGCTATTGGTCTGCTTTTTCTATCCACCAAGTCCGTAAGTCGTTTGTTAATATCTAAGGACCTTTTTCTGAGCCGTTTTGGTCATCTTTTCCTAAAGACTTTTAAGCCATGCACTACCACCAACCAATAGATTTCATCTTTTATTGTTTAATCCGCAACATCCCTCTTTCTACATGCACTACCAACCAATAGATTCCATCTCTTATTTTCCATCTCACAACATTCCTCTTTAGACATGCACTACCCACCAATAGATTCCATATGGTTTGAGGCAACGGGACAAGCTCATTGTATTCTGGCATTCGGGACTTTCAGAGAGGTAATTAAGATTATCTCATTTCAAGGCATTTGATTATAGCTCTGAGGCTAGGAAACAAGGATTCGGACAACCACATTTTCGTACAAGCATCAAGGGACATTTTATAACTCGGTGACTAGGAAACCGAGTTATCCATTGAACCGGGACAAGCTCATTTGTGTTTAACAACAGGGACCTTTCAAGGTAATTAAGCTTACCTTGATTCTAGGACGAGGCATTTGATTAGATCAGTTACTAGGATACCACTAGCTCACTTAGATTATGGCAATATGGACACTTCAGAGGTAATTAAGATTACCTTGTTTCCAATATAGCAGCCAGTGGATGGGACATTAGTATAACTCAGTGACTGGTAAACTGAGTTAATCATAGAACCGGACAAGACTTTTAAGCCATGCACTACCACCAACCAATAGATTCCATCTCTTTTACTTTCCAACCCGCAACATTCCTCTTTCTACATGCACTACCAACCAATAGATTTCATCTCTTATTTTTCATCCCACAACATTCCTCTTTAGACATGCACTACCCACCAATAGATTCCATATGGTTTGATTCCATTCTCAAAGACAGAATTCAAAAGAAGAAGAAGAAGAGGAAGAAGAGCATTGCTTACTTTCTGGCCAATGTGCATCTCTACAGAACAACTGATGTGCCTGCCAATATATATACAATTAAGATACCAATCAGTCTAAGTTCAAGCAAGGATTTCAAAAAAAAATGTACTGCAATAGATACATCACGAGCAGTAGTGGTGCAACATATGAGATTTTGAGAAAAAAAGGAGGATGGGGATATGAGATGCACATTGTTCAGATATGATATCTAGTGGTACCAGATATGAAATCCAAGCTTCTTTCAAGTTATGAGATGCACATTGTTCAGATGGCACAAGCTTCTGCATGACACAAGAGAAAAGTCACATATTAGATGCTTGAGAGAAACTGAAAAGAGAAAGCATAAGAAAATAGAAGATCCAAGAGTTGAGACAGACAAGACTTGTCAAAGGTTAAAGCAACGGCAGGAATACTTAAAAGTGCCGACAATGTAATGCACAAATCACAATCATATTCAGTTAACCAACCTCAGGAGTCTTGTTGTCCTACGAAGTTGATATTCATGTACCAATTCGAGGTTTCTATTTGACCGGGACAAGCAACAGTAACCTTGATTGATTCCCTTCTGAAAGAAATAAAACCATAAGAAAGACTGCTCATTTACAAGTCGAAACCAAAACATCAAAATTTAAACCATTGGCGAAAACTGAATGTAAACGGAAAAGCTTCGATAGAAGAATTGGGAGAAAGATATCAAAAGATGGAAATAAAAGACTTTTTTTGTATCGGTGGAGACTTTAAGCGATCTGCTGACATGTTTTTTTTCTAACCGTTGTAAATTGATCTGTTGTCCAACTTTTTTATTAATTAATTTTTATTTGTATCTTAAGGTCTTGAGTTTTGAATGTTTTGTACAAAAGGGCTTTTATTTGTTTCTTCTTCTTTTTCTTCCTCGTTACGTTTCAATTACACTCGATCGATTGCCCTTACATGAAAGTGTGAAACTAACCATTTTAGTATTAACAGGTGCTTTATCTCTAGACATATGCATAGCTATTCTTGCAGCTGTTTTATCACTAGAACCAGCTTTAGCTGCACCTAGCACTTGCTCCATGAACCGAAGCCGATGCAGCATCCACAACATTATAAGTCTGCTTTAAAATTCTCTTTGATTTTCAACCTTAACTGATACGACCCTCAATCCGTGGATGAAACTCGGATGGTGGAGGTTGAGAAATTGGCCGTACGGCTCTACCTTCTAACCGGGTGGTGGGATTATCAGGACGCGATGCAGAACTATAGGGACGCGATCGGGTATCCGGTTACGGCACGATGACTGGGACGCAGCACGGTGATCTCCGGGATGCGGTACGATGGATTCGGGACGCGGTACGGGACGCATCTTGGTGATTTCGATAGTCGGTTTTTGATGGTTTCTCGATCGGCTGGCCGTCCGTCGCTGTCCGATGAGCTAAAAACGAATGGTGAACACACTAGGGGATCGATAGTCGCCACAAACTCGATGGAAGAGAGTTTGACAAGACTTGATAGACCTAAGGCAAAAACCCGGTTTCTGACTTAAACAAATAAGAGAAAACTCTTAAGAGAATACACTGATTTATTGGTAAAAGTTGTAAAATACACGGCTGCTTAGAGGGGCCTTATAAAGATAGCCGACACAGCTTTGCCCTTCTTGGGGACTTGAAACAGATTTCGACGCAGCTTTGTTGAAGCAACGCTGCGGGGTTGGCTGTGTCCAGGGGGTTTTGGCTCGACCAGTGGTGGTGACCTTACGTTTGATGTGTTGCTCAGCCTGTATTGCAAGGTGTAACAGTTCGTCCGAACCGCGGTAAGGTTGCCTCTCTACCTTCCGAGCTAGGCGCTCTTGAAGACCGTCAAGGAATTGGGCCATGAGAGTCTTGGGGGAATCCTGGACTTTAAGCCGGTTGGTGAGGGTTTCGAATTCCTCGAAATATTTTTCCACGGTTTTGCAGAACCTCTTCTGAAGATCGCGGTGATAGTTGGCCGGGACATAGCGTTTCCGGAGGTGGAAGCTCATGTCGTCCCAAGTGGAGATGGGGTGAAGATGGTGTCTTCTCCGGTCTGTGACATCTCGATCCCACCAAGCCAGGGCATTGTCGGGGAGTTGAGCCTGGGCTAGGGCGATCTTCCTTGCCTCGAGGTAGTTGTAGTACTCAAAGATGTACTCCATGCGCCTCTCCCAATCCAGGTAGGATTCGGGGTCAATCTTGCCAGCAAAGGTCGGTGGCGATTGCTTGAGGTCCTTGTTGCCGTGCCAAGGTTTCTCCTTGTCGTGTTCGCGATGTCCCCCTCGGTCGCGTCTCCTATCGGGTCCATTGCTGTGTTGGTCAGGACCGTGTCGCGGGTGATTGTTGGCGCGATTTCCTTCGTTGCCGGTTTGGCTGTCGGTGACGGACATGTCGTCGTCGGTGTTGCGGCTTTGCTCGAGGCATTTGAGACGCGCTTGGATGGCAGTCAGGGTTGCGAGTAGCTGGGCGTTGGTCGGCTCGGCTTCTCCCATGGTTGCTCGAAGATTGGTACCTGAAACAAATTAAAAGGAAGTAGATGATCTGGAAAAAAAAACGACTAAGGCAAAGACGAATGCACGGGTGATACTTTTTTTTTAAAATGAAAAGGAATGACAAATGCGAAAAAGTCCAAATATGGCAAGTAGTAATGATGTTTAACCTAATGCTCGTTTGATAAAGAAGCTATGGATGAGGCGCTAAAAAGATATTTTTATTTTTAGTTTAGAATGATTGAATGAAGAACAAAACAATAAAATGAAATCGAAGAAAAAGGATTGAATAAACCTGAGTCAGGAACGTTTAAGCTCTGATACCAAGATGATACGACCCTCAATCCGTGGGTGAAACTCGGATAGTGGAGGTTGAGAAGTTGGCCGTACGGCTCTGCCTTCTAACCGGGTGGTGGGATGATCGGGACGCGATGCAGAACTATCGGGATGCGGGTGAGTGCTATCGGGACGCGATCTGGTATCGGGTTACAGCACGATGACTCGTGACGCAGCACAGTGATTTCCGGGATGCGGTACGGTGGATTCGGGATGCGGGACAGGACCTGTCTCGGTGATTTTCGATAGTCAGCTTTTGATGGATTCTCGATCGGCTGGCCAACCGGTACTGTCCGATAAGCTAAAAACGAACGGTGAACACACTGGGGGAACGATAGTCGCCACAAACTTGATAGAAGCGAGTTTGATAAGACTTGATAGACCTAAGGCAAAAACCCGGTTTATGACTTAAGCAAATAAGAGAAAACTCTTAAGAGAATACACTGGTTTATTGATAGAAGTTGTAAAATATACGGCTGCTTAGAGGGGCCTTATAAAGATAGTCAACGCAGCTTTGCCCTTCTAGCATTGAATTTGAAGTACTTGACATCAGTGGAAGCAATATTTTGTCATGGGTCTTAGATGCTGAAATTTCCCTTAGTGCAAAAGAACTTGATCATACAATCAAGGAAGGGAATCAAGCTGAAAGTAAAGACAAAGCAAAGGCTATGATATCCTGAAGCAAATGTGACTGAACAAAACCACAATGGTCGTGGAAGTGGCCACACTCGTGGTTGTGGATATGGTCGAGGTCGAGGAGTCTCTTTTAAGAATTCACACTCTTACCAGAAGTGGGAAAACAAAGATAGTAATAAAAACCAGAAACTAGCATGAAATGTGAATGTGTGTTACCGATGTAGAGGAAAAGACCATTGGTCTCGTACTTGCCGTACACCAAAGCACTTTGTTGAATTATATCCACAATCAATGAAGCAAAAGGGAAAGAAAGTGGAGACAAAGTTGGTGTTAGAAGATGAAGAAAATGACTTTGATATCAGTGTAATCACTAACCTTGACATTGCAGACTTTCTTCTTCATGAAGAGCAAAAGTGTTTAAACAATAATTGTTTTAAAGAACTTTGTTTTTTTTTTTATTTGGTGTTTCTGTTATTTGGATTTTTATTTTATTTTTATAAGTTATTTGGTGTTTGGTTCTTTTTTTTTCCAGTCTATGAATTGATGTATTTTTAGACTTGGTTAAATTTGATTCAGTTATTTATATGAAATAATAATTTATTTTTTCATTTTTTTTTTCTTTGAAGAAAAATGAATACTGGAAATCTATGCTTGGCTGATAGTGGAATAACTCACACTATTATTCAAAATAAACGAATTTTTTGTCAATTGACAATGAAAGAAGTAAGTGCGAGTACTGTAACAGGCAGTGCAAAGATAATTGAAGGCTCTAGAATAGCATATATAAGATTGCCTATGGGAACACAATTCAAAATTGTTGATGCGTTATATTCTTCAAAGTCCCAATGAAGATATCCGGAAGAATGGATATCACATTGAGACTATGAATGAAGGAAATGTTGAATACCTTCAGATTATAAGCATTACTCATGGCACTAAGAAAATTGTGGAAAGATTACTTGCATTCTCCACTGGATTGTACTATACAAAAATTAGTACGATTGAGGCACAAGCCATAATACGATTTGGCATGATCGGTTAGGCCATGCCGGTTCAACAATGATGCGAAAGATAATCACTAATTCACGTGAACATTCATTGGAAACCCATAATGTTCTACCAAATGATTTTTCATGTGCTGCTTGTTCACAAGGCAAGTTGATTATACGGTCTTCATCAGGAAAATTAAATTTCGAATCGATTAACTTTTTGGAACGCATAAAAGGAGATATTTGTGGGCCAATTCACCCACCATGTGGAACCTTTAGGTATTTTATGGTTTTAATTGACGCATCTACTAGATGGTCACATGTATCCTTGTTGTCAACTCGAAACATGGTGTTTGCGAAGTTACTTACTCAGTTGATTAGACGATGAGCACACTTTTCATATTTTCCTTTAAAGACAATTCGACTTGATAATGCTGGTGAATTCATGTCTCAAGCTTTTAATGACTATTGCATGTCCATTGGGATAAATGTTGAACATCCTGTAGCAAATGTCACACGCAAAATGGTTTAGCAGAATCATTAATTAAACGCCTTCAGTTGATTGCTGGACCATTACTTATGAAATCAAAACTCCTAATATCTTTTTGGGGACATGCTATATTACGTGCGGCAGCACTGATTCACATCAGGCCAACTAGTAATCATAAGTTCTCTCCAACACAATTGGTTTTCGGTCATGAACCAAATATTTCTTATCTTAAATTTTTTGTATGTGTTGAATTTGTTCCGATTGCTCCACCACAGCGATATAAGATGGGATCTCAAAGGAGGTTAGGAATATATGTTTAATATGATTTCCCATCAATAATTAAGTATCTAGAGCCGACCACAAGGGATTTATTCAAAGCTCGATTTGCAGATTGTCATTTTAATGAGTCTGTTTTTCCAACATTAGGGGGAGAGAATAAAATGCTGGGAAAAGATATTCACTGGAATGAATTATCATTATCTTTTCATGATCCTCGGACTAAAGAATATGAATTAGAAGTCAAAAGACAATTCATTTGCAAAGCTTAGCAAACCAATTGCCAGATGCCTTTTCTGACCCAAAAGAAGTGAATAAGTCACATATCCCAGCTATAAATGCTCCAATTAGAATGAACGTCAAAGAAGGACACAATCAAACTGCTAATGAGTCTAAGGCACGCCTAAAACATGATAGACCTATTGGTTCCAAAGATAAAAATCTTCAGAAAAGAAAAGAAGCAGAAATTGGCAATAATGAATGTTGGGGTCAAAACCCACATTTCCGGAATTAAAGATTAAAATATTTGAATATTGAAAAAGAGTTTTCATATTTAGATATGAGTTTGGAGAGAGTTCGTTTTGAACTATTTTGTCGATAACTTTACGAAAAAATATGAAATACTGTCTTTCGAGAGTTTTTCCGATAAACAGATGAAGTCACGATTCATCGAACAAAGGACGATCAGCTGGACGAAACAAGGACAGCCAGCTCGGTATCAATACCTGCCAATGATACCGAGCTGACTGACATCCTATCAGCATGTTTGGCTAATCCTTTCGTCCTTTGAATGATTCTCCCGGAAAACCGATAAAGTCGTGATTCATCGAAAAAAGGACGATCGGCTGGACGAAACTAGGACAGACAGCTCGGTACAAGATCTGCCAATGATACCGAGCTGACTGACATCTTATCAGTACGTTTGGCCGAGCTGGACGCATCCCACGAGTTATCGGAAGGACTCCTCCCATCCTGGATACCGGGCTGGTCAGCATGATAGGTTTGGAAGCAGACCAGCTCGGTTCATTCTGTCACCAAGGATGACTGAGCTGGCTGACACCTTCCGTTCCATCTCATTTTGCTTCGTTCTTCGTCTTCAGTGTCTTTTCGTAAACATACCGATGTTTTCATAAGTTTCTCGAAACATCGCGATGTTTTGTCTATCGAAGACAAAAGAAATGTTAACTCAAAACAAACCGGAGAAAAACACTGAACCAAAAGACGAGGGATAGAATTGGGGCGAGCTGGAAGGACGGACCGACAAGGGCTGAAACCGACTTGTGGAAGGTTCTAGAAGTTTCCTCGAAGATTTATGGAAAAGTCGTCGGAAAAAGAAAAAGACCTTTGTCCCACATCGAAACTTATGCTGTTTAGGACTTAGGATGTCTTAGTATAAATAAGGTTTGATCTCCAAATCTTGTGACACATTCAATACATTCACAATTTACTATTCATTTGAGATTTATCAATAAAATTGTATTCTCATCTTTCCTTTTTCTTATTCTTCACTTTTGCCGAAATTTACCAAAATCATTCAAAAGGTTTCTCATTCCAGAACTTATGGGACCTAATTATCAAATTAGCTTTCCGAAAATACATTGTGTGAAATCTCGTTCCCACAATTTGGCGCTAGAAGGAGGGGGTCCAAAAGCTTTCTTAGTCCGAGAAACGAAATATGCCAAGATCAACTAGCTCGAATCATCCGCTCGGTGGAGCCAAACCGATTCTCGAGATCTCTGATTCGAATCATCCGCTCGGTGGAGCCGAACCGATTCTAGAGATCTCCAAGGATTGGATTCAATCCGGAAAGGAAACTTTTCCGATATCCCTAGGGCAACGCACTGAATCCTCGGTAAATACGATCATAGGAGGATCACCGTTCTTCTGTGATTCGATATCTTCGATAAAAGTTTCCCAGCAACAAGTAGGAAACGACATCGATCGATCGGAATCGAAGAACAAGACTAAGGATGCACTCATCTTCGATAAATTGGAGGCGTATGGAGTCATCCATCCACATGACGATCCGCTTATGATTCAACTCACAATAGCCGATATAGATGTATTTAGGGGTTTGATCGATACCAGTAATACGGTGGTAAACGTAATCTATCGAAAAACCCTAGATAGGATGGAAAGGGGATCGTACAAACTGGTGGACGAACCTAAGCCACTGACGAGTTTCTCTGGACGCATATCAATGACCCAAGGAACTATCGTCCTTCCATTTAATACGGTCGGAGGAACTTCATCAGTACAGTTCTCAGTAGCCGACCATCCAACCATCTATAATGCTGTAATGGGAACGCCCTGGCTTAATGCTATCAAGGCAGTCCCATCCACCTACCACCTCTGCCTTAAGTTCCCAAATCTTAATGGAACCGAAACGATTTGGGGAGAACAAAATAGCTCTCGAACTTCTCTCTTTATCGGACACAAACTTTGGAATCCTGTAACAGATAAACCCATAGAGAAGGAAAAACGAAAGGCAGATGCCGAACGCTTGAAACTCCTCCACCAACTTCATCTGGAGGACGCCAAGGAGCAGAAAGACGAAAGTCCATGCGAACCTATGATCTCAGTATGCATCGACGATTCCCATCCCGAGAGATGCATTGAAATCGGTGCAAATCTTAAAGAACCAATCAAATCCGAGCTTATTGCTCTCCTTAGAAAGAATGTGGGCACTTTCACATGGGCAGCTGAAGACATGCCATGTATCGACATCAACACGATCTGCCATGAACTCAACGTTGATCCAACCTTCAAACTGATCAAGCAGAAAAGGTGAAAACTTGGTCCAGAAAGGGCAAAGGCAGTCAATGACGAAGTCGAAAAACTCCTCAAAGTTGGATCAATAAGTGAAGTACGATATCCCGATTAGCTTGCCAATCCGGTAGTCGTCAAAAAGAAGAATGAAAAGTGGCGTGTCTGCGTGGATATTACAGACATTAACAAGGCCTGTCCCAAGGACAGTTTCCCACTTCCGCACGTCGACAGACTAGTCGAGGCAATAGCTGGAAACAAGCTGCTCTCTTTCATGGACGCATTTTCTGGATACAACCAGATTATGATGAATCCAGATGATCGAGAAAAAAATAGCGTTCATTACAGATCGCGGAACGTATTGCTACAAGGTGATGTCTTTCGGACTGAAGAACGCTGGCACGACTTACCAACGCCTAGTAAACAAAATCTTTGCTGATCAATTGAGAAAGACCATGGAAATCTATATAGACGACATGCTCATAAAGTCCCTCGAAGAAGAGGATAACGTGAAACACTTATCGGATTGTTTCGATTGCTTGAACAAACACAACATGAAACTCAATCCCACAAAGTGTAGATTCGCAGTCTCTTCTGGGGAATTCCTCGAGTACTTGGTAACTGATACAATCCTGAGAAGCAGTACCACGGCACATGATGCACGAATGGGGATAAAACATGTGGAGGCTAATCCCTCCGGGCCATTGGAGGTTAAAGACCATATTCACCGAGCTAAGGGGCAAGATGAGTCGATTGCTCAAGTCAGATTCACCTTGCATCGGACTCATTTGGGAGTTACTCGGAACATTAGCCATTCAGACCGTACTGTGCACAGTCTGACACGAGCCAACATGGAGCAACATCTGGAACTACATTCAGATGACAACTTTCACCGGGCCAAATTTGTTCTTCACCGCCCCATTTGGCAAGATAAAGACTTGTCTCGAGTCAGAATCCATTTAGCTCGACAAAAACATGACAAACATCCTGAGATATTTCTTTCCGACCATGTTGCATCCCGAGCACTGTTCGCGTCTCGATCCGATCGGGCTAAAAACCGATGTTCAGCATCCTATTACATTTGATGTGATCCAAACGTGTTTCCTCTGGGGCATAACTTTAGCATATGCACCATTGGAGATATGATGAGGATCGATCAGAAGACTTTATCAATTTCCCGAGAAAACGTTCTATGCATCATGGAGATTGCATTGCACCGAACCAAACACCGAGCATGAACCTGGACACTTCAAAAATGCGGCAAATGGGAACTGAAGGGTCATTCTTTGCTTCATTTACTATTTGGCTTCCCAAAAACGTGTGTTGACTAGGTCTTTGACTAGTCTTCTGTATTTTCTTTATATTTCAGTCTTTGTAAACATTTTTGACAACTTTGATCATCTTTTGAATAAATTTTCGTTTAGAGTTTTTCTCTTTGGTTCAGTCTGAACAATCTCTGTTGCTGGTAAGGGTTACTTCCAACAACATACTTCTTGAGTCAAGAGTTACTTTTCAAGAAATCCGGGTATATCAAGAGTCATTCCGCACCTCTTGACGCTCCCTTCACTCCACCTAGCTCCGTGTGTGTGGTTAACCTCAGGGTTCATATCCAAATTCGAATCCAGCATAGAGTTCCTTCCTAGGGGCGTATCATTTGGTATCAGAGCAGCTCTCTGCTGGTTTGTTTTCGTTTGTCTGTTCATCTTATCTTCTTCCCAAAAACTTCTTCTATATTTTTCTTTTTCTCCATTTTCTTTTCTTACTTTTGGTTTTCAGGCTACTCTAGTGTGTTCCGAGTCCTGGTTNATATATATATATATATATATATATATATATATATCAACAAAAAAAATAAAGAAGAAAGAAGAGAAATCCTTTCTTGGAAGCAATTCAGTTGAACTTAGGAACTGAACTGAGGAGAAATCCTGTTCTGAGTAGTTAAAGTGGCGTGCCAAACACTAAAGATCTATTCCTGTTCTTTATGAGTTTGTTGTTTGGAAAATCTTCAATTGGTTTGACGTTTTTGTTCTTATTGAGCCTTGAAAGAGAAATTTGTCCTGAAGTGACTTATCAAATTCTGTAAGTTTTTGAGTGGGTGAGGAAAATAAACACTTGGAGAGTGAGTGTTTTAATTTTAAGTGTTTTTCAGGAGACATCAAAGGAGAAACACCTTGGAGGATTATATGTCAATTGGTTTGCTTAGTTTTGCAGGAAATATGTTTGGACTTCTAAAGCAACCAAGGAAAGATCAGAATTTCACAAAAAGGAGTTTTCAATTCCCTATCTAAAACCTTGTTGGAGAGTAAGAAACCGATTTTTGAAAAAAAGAAACAGTCTGGTTTTGATGAGTTTTATCTGGTACAGGATAAGCCACAACCTAGGAGATTCATATAGGAAAGCAAGGAGCAGTCTAGACCAGCCAGGGATGAAGTAGAACAGAGGAGCCAGGGAAAAAGAGGCAATCTTAGATCAACCTTTGCACCAAAACCCAGTGAACAAGAGCAAGGTAAATTTTCTTCTCTTTCAAATTCTGCTTTCAAAACTAATGTATCTTCTTATTTTGGAAAGAGAAAAGCTGTGGATAACACAAGCAAAGCTAAAGACATCAGGTGCTTTAGGTGTCAAGGATTGAGGCATTACTTCAACAGATGTCCAAATAAGAAAGTGAAAGACTTCACTGAGAAAGGAGTGGTTGAGTCCGTGGCTGAAAAGGAGGACACAGGCCCTATTTTTGATGAAGCAGAGGAGGAAGAACGTGTGGACTATCCAGTCCCAGACACTTTGCTTGACACCTTGCGGTCCCTTACTATGCAAAGCAAAGCAGAATCATTGCAAATTTTTGATGAATCTGAAGATGATCTCTTTGAGGGTTTGACGCCTTGTGAAAATAAGAGTTTGTTTTCTTGTCCTAAATATGATTCAATTCCTGATGATGATTATACTTGTGCAAAACTAATCTGCTTTGAGCCAGTACGTCCGAGTAGTTGTGATTCTCTTTTGCAGGGAAGTGAAGAAATCTCACAAGAAGAAGCACAAGGAACCACATCCATTAACATGGAAAGTCAGCCTAGCTTTGACCCAGAAACAATTCCTAAGTCAATCTCTTTTGCCTATCCAAAGCACTGTAAGGATTTTGGCTTGAACAAGTTTGTTGTGATTGAATTGGAAAAACGTTTTAGAATGGACAAAGAAAAAGAGTTTTGTGTTTTTAAATTTTCTAAAATTGTTTTCAACTTAATTTCAATTTTTGAAACACTCAGCTTTGAAAGGTACTTGACTTTAAACGATTTTCTGATCCCTGGATTTTATGATCTTAATCTTTGTTTAAGAGTTTATGTAAGAAAGAAAGAGCTTGATTCACGTCTTCTGAAAACGTTTGACCTAATTGAAACTGATGCAGATTTTTCTTTTGCTAAAACTTTCTCTGAATTTAAACAAGATTTTGGAAACGTTTTGTGTCATTCAGATCAGTTCAGAGGTTTTTTCAGAACAAACTTTAATGATCATGATTTTCAGAAAGGTTTTTCTGAGTTTACAAAGATCATCACATATTTTGACAAAGCTTTGTTTCTGTTGCGATCATTTTTGAAATTCTGGTGTTCAAATCATTTCCTTGAATGCAACCACGTATTTGGTGCTCATAAAAAGCATTTGGATTTTTTCTTAAGCATATTTACCAAGCAAAACCTATTTGATCATTTTAAAAATGTGTTAGACTATTCTTTTTGCACGTATGATTTGGGATTTCTAGTTGCTGTGCAAGTACAGGAAGTACATATTCATGCTGCTAAAGAGATTGATCATGGACCAAAGGAATATTTGCACCAGACACGTTTTCAACAGCCCAAAGGAAGTTCCTCTCTCAAACTTCTCTTTGCCTTTGGTGTTATAATTCTTTGCTTGATGTTTTTCTTTGTGTCTAACCTGTTTCCTTTTGATGTAAGAGAATCGGATTTGAGGACAAATTCTTTTCAAGAGGGAGGGGATGATACAATCCTGAGAAGCAGTACCACGGCACATGATGCACGAATGGGGATAAAACATGTGGAGGCTAATCCCTCCGGGCCATTGGAGGTTAAAGACCATATTCACCGAGCTAAGGGGCAAGATGAGTCGATTGCTCGAGTTAGATTCACCTTGCATCGGACTCATTTGGGAGTTACTCGGAACATTAGCCATTCAGACCGTATTGCACACAGTCCGACACGAGCCAACATGGAGCAACATCTGGAACTACATTCAAATGACAACTTTCACCGGGCCAAATTTGTTCTTCACCGCCCCATTTGGCAATATAAAGACTTGTCTCGAGTCAGAATCCATTTAGCTTGACAAAAACATGACAAACATCGTAAGATCTTTCTTTCCGACCATGTTGCATCCCGAGCACTGTTCGCGTCTCGATCCGATCGGGCTAAAAACCGATGTTCAGCATCCTACTACATTTGGTGTGATCCAAACGTGTTTCCTCTGGGGCACAACTTTAGCATATGCACCATTGGGGATATGATGAGGATCAATCACAAGACTTTATCAATTTACCGAGCCAAACGTTCTCTGCATCATGGAGATTGCGTTGCATCGAGCCAAACACCTAGCATGAACCTGGACACTTCAAAAACGCGGCAAATGGGAACTGAAGGGTCATTCTTTGCTTCATTTACTATTTGGCTTCCCAAAAACGTGTGTTGACTAGGTCTTTGACTAGTCTTTTGTATTTTCTTTATATTTCAGTCTTTGTAAACATTTTTGACAACTTTGATCATCTTTTGAATAAATTTTCGTTTAGAGAGTTTTTCTCTTTGGTTCAGTCTGAACAATCTCTGTTGCTGGTAAGGGTTACTTCCAACAACATACTTCTTGAGTCAAGGGTTACTTCTCAAGAAATCCGGGTATATCAAGAGTCATTCCGCACCTCTTGACGCTCTCTTCACTCCACTTAGCTCCGTGTGTGTGGCTAACCTCACGGTTCATATCCAAATTCGAATCCAGCATAGAGTTCCTTCCTAGAGGCGTATCATTACAGATCGCGGAACGTATTGCTACAAGGTGATGCCTTTCGGACTGAAGAACGCTGGCGCAACTTAACAATGCCTAGTAAACAAAATCTTTGCTGATCAATTGGGAAAGACCATGGAAGTCTATATAGACGACATGCTCGTAAAATCTCTCGAAGAGAAGGATCACGTAAAACACTTGTCGGATTGTTTCGATTGCTTGAACAAACACAACATGAAACTCAATCCCACAAAGTGTAGATTCACAGTCTCTTCTGGGGAATTCCTCGGGTATTTGTTAACCCACCGAGGAATCGAAGCAAACCTGAAACAAATCAACGCCCTGATCGACATGGCTTCCCCAAGGACCAAAAGAGAGGTCCNTTCATATCTCGGTCAACCGATAAATGTCTCCCTTTTTACGACATGTTAAGGGGAAACAAAAAGTTTGATTGGACAGAGAAATGCGAGGAAGCTTTCCAGCAACTCAAAGCTTACCTAGGAAACCCACCAGTGCTTGCGAAACCAGTGGTGGGCGAACCCTTGTTCCTCTACACTGCCGTCTCACAAACCGCAGTCAGTGGAGTCCTAATTCGGGAAGAGAGAGATGAGCAACGACCAGTCTTTTACGTAAGCCAAACTCTTACCGATGCTGAGACTCGCTATCCGCAGATGGAAAAACTAGCAGTGTCAGTGGTTGCATCTACACGAAAACTCAGACCTTACTTCCAGTCTCATACTATCATAATCCTGACTACCTTCCCACTCAGAACCGTCTTACACAGCTCAAGTCTCTCGGGACGTTTGGCTAAATGGGCGGTTGAGATGAGCGAGTACGATATCAAGTTTCGATCAAGAACCTGCGCGAAATCGCAAGTTCTCGCTGACTTTCTGGTCGAACTCCCTCCTCTTGAGAGTAGGCAAAAACCTGAAAATACTACTTGGATCCTTCACGTTGATGGATCATCCTCAAAACAAGTATCAGGGATCGGGATCCGTTTGACTTCACCTACAGGAGATATCCTAGAACAGTCATTCCGACTCGATTTCCCAGCATCCAACGATGAGGCTGAGTACGAAGCCCTGATCGCTGGGCTAAGACTCGCCAATGGTATCAAGGTGGAAAACATCCATGCTTTTTGTGATTCTCAGCTAGTTGCAAACCAATTTAGCGGAGAATACGAAACCCGGGACGAGAGAATGGCTGCATATCTTACAATAGTCCAAGATCTCGCGAAACAATTCCAAAATTCGAACTTACGAGAATTCCTCGAGGCGAAAATGCACCAGCCGATGCTCTTGCAGCCTTGGCATCAACTTCTGCCCCAGAAGAAAGTAGAATTATTCCGGTGGAATTCATAGAACATCCAAGCATTAGATCACCCGATATAATTATACTTATCAAAGAGGAACTCGAAGACGAAACATCTGACCCTAAGGATGAGGGGAAGTAGAATCGGCCCCAACCATCGACACTAACCCACAAAACGAAAAGGGAGAGTATGGTTGCGACCAAGAATGTATGGAGAAGATTCGTCTCTACATCGCAGAAGGAAATCTACCCTCAGACAAATGGGCAGCACGAAAACTGAAAGGGCAAGCAGCATGCTCTGTGCTTTTAGATGGAAACCTCCCCAAATGGAGACATTCTGGTCCCCTTATGACATGCGTGGAAGGCAGCCAAGCCCGAAAGATCATGCAAGAAGTTCATAGCGGGTCATGCGGAAACCACTCAGGAGGAAGAGCACTCGCCATCAAGATCAAAAGGCATGGATACTTCTGGCCAACAATGATCAAAGATTGCAAAAAAATTCTCGAGAAAATGCGAGAAGTGCCAACGCCACGCTCCAACAATACGCCAACCGGCAAAAATCCTATCATTGATATCCTCTCGATACCCATTCATGCGCTGGTCAATGGATATCGGTTGACCAATGCATAAATCTAAGCAAAAGCAGTATATGCTCGTCTTAACGGATTACTTCTCCAAATGGATTGAAGCTGACTCCTATGCTAGCACCAAAGATGCTCAAGTCGAACATTTCGTATGAAAAAAATTATATGTAGACATGCAGTCCCATACGAGATTGTAACCGATAATGGTTCTCAGTTCATCTCCAACCACTTCGTATCATTCTGCGAAAAGTGGAAGATCCGTCTGAGTTTTTCAACTCTGAGGTATCCCCAAGGCAATGGCCAAGCAGAAGCAGCCAACAAAACAATCCTTAATGGGTTAAAGAAAAGACTGGATGAAAAGAAAGGCAGATGGGCTGACAAACTTGAAGGCGTGCTCTGGTCACATCGGACCACGCCTAGAAAGACAACTGGAGAGACTTCTTTCGCATTATTTTACGGGATGGAGTGCGTAATTCCCCCAGAGGTCAAATTTCCCGGAGTTCGCCGAACTTTTCTCCCAGAACAAGAAGAGACCAATCAAGCAATGCTCCTGGACGAACTTGATCTCATTAACGAAAGGAGAGATCAAGCCTTACTCCGAATGTAAAGCTACCAACAGGCAGCCGCCAAATACTACAACTCCAAAGTTGGTAATCGGAGATTCAAAGAAGGAGATCTCGTTCTCTAAAAGGTCTTTCAAAACACCCATGAAAAGAACGCTGGAAAACTAGGCGCAAACTGGGAAGGCCCCTACAAAATCACAGAAGTCGTTAGGCCAGGAGCATACGAACTCGCCTATGACGACGACTCTCCAGTCATCCGAAGCTGGAATGCAATGCATCTCAAGAAGTACTACCACTAGTGCTTCATCTCTAACGAACTACGAACTGGCTTGATCCCTTAGCGGTTGGAGATGAACTGAGAACCATTATCGGTTACGATTTTGTATGGGTCTCCATGTCTACTGTTAGGGTCAAAACCCATATTTCCGGAATTAACGATTAAAATATTTGAATATCAAAAAAGATTTTCCATATTTATATATGAGTTCGGAGAGAGTTCATTTCAAACCATTTTATTAATAACTTTACGAAAAAAGTATGAAATATTGTCGTTCTAGAGTTTTTCCGATAAACCGATGAAGTCACGATTCATCGAACAAAGAACGATCAGCTGGACGAAACAAGGACAGCCAGCTTGGTATCAGGACCTGCTAGTGATACCGAGCTGAGTGACATCCTATCAGCATGTTTGGCTGATCCCTTCGTCCTTTGAACGATTCCTCCGATAAACCGAGGAAAGTTACGATTTTTCGAGTAAAAGGCAATCAATCAAGCTTGGAGGACAGCCAGCTAGGTATTTTTGAAAGCCAATCCTACCGAGCTGACTGACACACTAAGCTAGGTTGCATGTCTTGCCAAGCATCTACCACAGAACGTCAATCTGGGCAGGACGGAGCAGTCAGCTCAATATCAGTATACCGAGCTGGCTGTCATGATGCATTCAGCTCGGTATCATGTTCCCCATTTGATACCAAGCTGGACCTCATGATGCATTCAGCTCGGTCCAACTCTTCCCTTCCTGGAAACCGAGCTTGATGACACTTTCAGAGAGTTCTGAGCTGAAAAGAACATGTGTTCAATGATCGAGGTGTATCTTCCAAACCACAAGGTTTTTGAACATGAAATAACTTGGAAAATGTTTGCAACTCCGTTATGAAGCTCCTAGAAGAAGAATCAGATCAAACGGACTTCATACGAGAAAGTTATGCCATCCACAAGTTGGAAGTTGCAGTCTAGCTCGGTACGGGAAGCATGGAGCAGCCAGCTCGGTGTTTCCTTCACCCGGGCTACCGAGCTGGACGACATATGTCAGTCAGCTCGGTCAAATCCACCCTCCTGTATACCGAGCTGGCCGACATCCTTCAGTTTACCGAGGTGGACACATCCCACGACTTATCAGAAGATCTCCTCTCATCCTGTATACTGAGCTGGACGACATCATGGACCTGGAAGCAAGCCAGCTCGGTACGTTCTGTTACCAAGGCTGACCGAGCTGGCTGACACTTTGTTTTCCGTCTCATTTCGCTTTGTTCTTTGTCTTCAGGGTCTTTTCGTAAACATACCGATGTTTTCGTAAGTTTCTCGAAACATCGCGATGCTTCGTCTATCGAAGACAACATAAATGTTAACTTAAAACAAACCAGAGAGAACAACTGAACCAAAAGACGAGGGATAGAATTGGGCCGAGCTGGAAGGATGGACCGACAAGGGCTGAAACCGACTTATGGAAGGTTCTAGAAGTTTCCTCGAAGATTTATGGAAAAATCGTCGGAAAAAGGAAAAGACCTTTGTCCAACGTCGAAACTTAGGCTGTTTAGAAATTTGGTTGTCTTACTAGAAATAAGGATCGATCTTTACATCTTGAAAAACATGGAATACATTCGCAATTCACTATTCATTCGAGATTTAGTAATAAAATCGTATTCTCACCTTTCTTTTTTCTTATTCTTCACTTTTGCGGAAATTTACCAAAATCTTTCAAGAGGTTTCTCATTCCAGAAATTTTGGGACCTAATTATCAAATTAAATTTCCAAAAATACATTGTGTGAAATCTCGTTCCCAAATTGTGTGAAATCCTATCGTCGATATCCTCTCCATACCCATTCATGCGCTGGTCAATGGATATCATTGGACCCATGCATAAAACAAAGCAAAAGCAGTATTTACTCGTCCTAACGGATTACTTCTCCAAATGGATTGAAGCCGACTCCTACCCTGGCATCAAAGATGCTAAGTCGAATGGCGTATTGTCGGAGCGTGGCATTGGCACTTCTCGCATTTTATCGAGAAGTTTTCTTAATCTTTGATCATTCTTGGTCAGAAGTATCCATGCCTTTTGATCTTGATGGCGAGTGCTCTTCCTCCTGACTAGTTTCCACATGACCCGCTATGAACTTCTTGCATAATCTTTTGGGCTTGGTTACCCATCACACAGGTCATAAGGGGACCATAATGTCTCCATTTGAACTTGATCTCATTAATGAAAGGAGAGATCAAGCCTTACTCCGAATGCAAAGCTACCAACAGGCAGCCGCCAAATACTACAACTTCAAAAGTTCGTAATCGGAGATTCAAAGAAAGAGATCTCGTTCTATGAAAAGTCTTTCAAAACACCCAGGAAAAGAACACTGGAAAACTAGGCGCAAATTGGGAAGACCCGTACAAAATCACGAAAGTCGTTACGCCAAGAGAATACAAACTCACCTACGACGATGATTCTCCAGTCATCCGAAGCTGGAACGCAATGCATCTTAAGAAGTACTACAATTAGTACTTCGATACTAACGAACTACGAATTGGCTTGATCCCCTAGCATTGGGGTATGTAGGCAACTTATCTCATGATAAGTCCAGCTACTAAAAACAAAAAAAAAGTTTTTTCGGAGGAGTGGGAGTGCATACTTAGCCACTCCTGCACTCAGAAAAACGTCTCCAAACTCCAGTTTTCCCAAAAATATTCTGGAAACTCTATCTCCTAACAGCTCCAAACATTGATTTTTTCGAAGTAATTCCGAAAAATCCTACAGCACATCAACACAACTTCTCTTACATCTTTTTGAAACACTTTTCAAAAACATTTTTCAAAATGATTTGCGCAAGTCTAACTCTTTTCAAAAAAATCTCGTTTGTTGCTGACCACAACAGACACGATTTATTCTCCTTCTAAGGACTTAGCCAATGTTCTATACGGGCAAAGGTTCGACTACATCCGTACACCGATATAACAGCGCGCTATATAAATCAGGTTATGTATATCCTAACTTAACATCCGAGAAGTATATCCTGGACGATGTTCTCAGGTTTGACTTTGAGTGGGACATGCTAGCAAGTAAGGACTCGCACTGCCTTAATCCTCATTGCAAATTCGCTAACCCAATAAGCGCCCAATTTGGCACGTTGGTCTTTAACATCTCGTAAAGTGTTTCGAAAAAGTCGAAAAACGGGGAGATAAGTCGAAATAGTGCAATCCCTAAGACTAGAGAGATGCATATCTTAGTTCCCTGAACACTAACCTATCATAAGCCCAGCCAAAACGTTTCTAAGCAGCGCTGGCATAAACTCCTTAACACCCTAACAAAAACGCAAATATATTCTCGTCTAACAAAGGTGTGATAAGTCTGCATTAACGAAATATCAACGCAAAAAAGTAACTCCTACAATGCTTCGAAGCACTTCGTAATGCTAAGGAAATATGAGTAAGTGCTAAAACTCCGAGCTACTTTACTCCCTTGCAGCATAACATATCAAACTTTACCATGCCCTAACGTTGGTCCCTGCAAAATCCTCAACACCAACCTCCTTGGCCGAGCTGTCAAGGGAGACATCTCCGTAAGAGCGAGAAGCCGAAGCTGAAGATCCGTAAGAAGGAGCAAGGCACCCACGGAGCTCATCGATCACAAGATCTACAATGCCCTGAAAGCCGCTAAAATCTGCCTTCACCCTTTGGTTCTTCTCACGCTCCTCCGCTATCTCCTTGGGATCATTCCTGTCAAAAATCTCAATCACAACAGAGTTGCACACTCCCATCACATAGTAAGACTCGGAATCGCGACTCGAAACCAATCGATCAATTAAGGCCAGCGCCGTGACCTTACGAGATCGACTCTTGTCCATGGCTACCTTGTACCCATCGCACCAAGCTCTCTTGTTCTTCACCCTAAAGGTAGTATGATTCTCCACAACCTTGTCTTCCAATTTCCTAACCCGGGCTGAAAGCTCATCATTGTAGTTGGAAAGACGAGAAGCACGAAGAGCAGTAGAGTTTGCCTCCTCTTTTGCATCAGTCACCTCCTTACCAAGCCTCATCATCTTCTCCTCATACTCGAGGGTTAAGGCGTCCAGTTTTTATGGGAGACAATCTTGCTCATGTTTGGCATTAACCTCCTTGCGTCCTGCCTTGTAAATCTCTTCCTCGCAGGACAGGAGCTGCGGAAAACGAACAGATTATCATGTGTACTTTTGCTATAAAATAAACGAAACAAAAATAGTTAGTATTGTTGTTATATCTAGTATGAATATGTAATGGCTGATTTATAAATAAAAAAAATAGATGACATATATGTTCTGTGCTTACAGCTAGTATGAAAAACCACCGTTCCTTAAAATGATCGGGAATGAAGCGGTAAGTCGGCCACTCATGAACCCAGCCATCTCGAAGAATATCTGGGATCGCCATCGAGAGCTCGTGTAGAAACTTGAACCACGTAACAGTTGTTTTGTCAACAGAGAGACCCGGACCAGGGTTTAGAACAGGGAGGTTTTCCCAATTCTCAGAGCTTTGTATTTCTGTGACCCAGGTCTCCAAGTTGGTTGACCAATGAGGGATAACCGACATGATGTGTATGTTTTGATGAGATTAAGTTTTCATACCAGATGTTTCCGTTAATGATTATGTGCTATATATAGTGAGAGATGGGAAAACGAAACGTCCCGAGTAAAATTGCCGGACCAAAATTTTCCCGCTCAAAATACGAAAGATCACACACTTAACGGCTGAGTTATGTCACAGATATAGTAAGACGGCTGAGTTATAAAAATAGGGATTAGGGTTTAGGGTTTGGGGATTACTGTATATCATTTATAAAGTATATAATTGAAACTGAAACAAAGTATACACATTCAACTGAAAACACATTGTATATGTTTTGTTGTATATGGTTTACTGTCAACTAATATCAATTGGTAAAGTTTTTAGTACTTGTAAGACAACATATTTCTCAATATCAAGTTATAGTATCAACTTGTAAATAGAACGAGCGTAATTATAATTTTGATGATTTATACATATTTTGATGATATACTCAATTGATATTATACTAAAAAGAGCTTAATTATAATTTTGGTTAGTCTTAAATTACATTTTCGAATTTAGGATATGTTTGAGGTTTGACTGAGTTATATAATTACCTTAAAGCTGAGTAATCTAAATGAAACGGCTGAGTTATTTAAACAAAATACTGAGTTATCATAAGTCAAACATACAGACGATATTGTCAAATACAAAAAAAATGTACTGAGTTATTGGAAGTTAAATAATCCGTCCAATACTCCTTCATTGTGGATTTCTGCTGCCATCTTCATCCTTATTCCCTGAATATTTTCATCGGATATCCCATCAAACGTTACACCAAACGCTAGACACTCTGTAAACTTCAATGAATACACCCCACAATCTCCAACTTGGGTGTTTTGGGGAATGTTTTTGGGCTTTATCTTTCTGAACAAAAACGTCTTCATTCTTTTGTCAGGAATTAACTCATTAATCATCGCAGCGAACATCTGCGTCAGCGGTCTAAAATGGTTTAGGATTTTCAGTTCATTTTCTTCTGTTACCTGTCCGATGATTGGATCGTAGCAATCAATCTTCTCCTTCATAAGATCCATGTGAAACGCCACCCAATGATCGCCTCCAGTTTGAATTACTCCATACAAGTGATCGACATCTTCGAACCACTTCTTCTTT
>OVBI01002155.1:0-23483 GCA_900406495.1 Sisymbrium altissimum | reverse complement strand
ATCCATCCATCTGGGTAAATGTCTCTGTTTTCAGATAAAATGATTTCAAAAACAAAAATATCAAACGATTAGGGTTTAGTCGACGAAAAAAATTGTGGTATGTTAACTACAAACGTGGATTATAGGTTATTAGTGACATGAATTTATTAATTATTTTATTTATTTTTTTATTAGAAATAATCTCAAATTAAAAAAAAAACTAATTAAGGGTGTTTATAGTCATTTCCTAAGATGTACAAAGATTCTAGTTATTTTTTAAAGTTTCATTGTAATCTAGTTATTTATGTAAAGTTTGATGGTATTCTAACTATTTTTTTTTTTACTTATATCCCTTATTTTTACCGGTTTTTATTGTTTAACTAGTATAACTAGAGAAAAACCGTAGATTAAACAAGTCATAACTTTAGATAGGAAACTAAATTGTCTTATAAAAACAAATTTAAACACAAATAACTTCAAACAGACACAAATTTAAACATTCTCTAGACCGACATCTAGATCTCAACCCACATCACACCTAACTAACTCTTTGAGCTTCTTCATTTCTTCCCGCGTTAGCGCCAGCTCATGTTGAAGGGTTACGGTTTTGGATGAAGAGTACTTTGACTGCTCTTTAGTTTATGTGAACGGGATCTACCTCGTCCATTATCTACAGTAACTCAGAGATTTCGATTAACCAAGAATGAAGAAATGAGAAGATAAAAGACTCGAGATATAGATAAAGAGTGAAATAATGGAAAAAAAAAGAGGGAAACAATATTCGAGATATCGATAAAGAGTGAAATATGAATGAACCATTGAAATGAAAGTGTAGAGAAATTCAAAATTTTAAATTTTATGTGAAGCCCGCAAAAATTTAAAAATAGTTGGACGCATTTTAGAAAATACCTAAGTGCGTCGTGTTTTACGCACGTGTATAGTCTTTTGTTTATAAGTAGTTATACAAAAAATAGTAGTTGCACTATATTTACCAATATTTATATTTTGGTTAATTTTGAGTTTAATTAGTGTTACACAATCTTAATTACATTTTTTTATTTTTACAGTTGATTTACTTCTTTAAACATATTATTCTAACAGTTTTATGTGTAAATATGTTTAAAAACTAGAGTTATAAATCTTTTTATACATTGGTTACAACTTAGAAAATGATTTTCAAAATATAAGGAAATAGAGAGAGTGTGTTGTGAACATTACATTACTTATAACTAACATTAAATTATTATTTTTTCATATTCTAATAGTTGATTAATGTCTACTTAACATATTATTAATACATTTTACCCGTAATTATGTTTTAAAACTATATTTTGTTTGCTTTAAAACTCCCATCATTATAACATAGTTTTTTTAAGTCACCCAAACGAATGAAATGTGATCTTTCTTGCATATTTTATTAAAACAAAACACATGTACAACATAACATCAATCACTTGCCATATAACAACCATTGAAGTCTTTGTCTTGTCTGTCTTTTATTTTTCATCCTTAGAAGTTGTTCTCCAGCCGATGGAAACTTTTTTTATTTTCTTTCTTCCCTTTTTTCTCTTGAGATCTGGAAGTATGATCTGCAGATCTTTAATGTAATCTGGGATATTCAAGTCAGACATATCCGACACTAAATATATTGTTCTATAATATGTTAGTGCCCACAGCTCTATGATGGAGTCTCCATCCAATAATATTTAGAGCATAAATGAGGTATTTCCTTATCACGACATCTATCTCCATTCTCTACTAATTTAATGAATGCGGCTACTGAGTGCACACAAAGATACCTTTCAATATAAAAGAACCTACAACTGCAGTTTTTCGACCATAAGTTCACCATATAAGGCGTTTCATCCCTATCAATAATATTTTTGTCAAGCTCGAAAATTTTAAGCTCCGTTACAATTAATATTTCAGCAAGCTTCCATGTTTAATGCAGATGGTTCTCCACTAAAGACACCATTTTCTGGTCAATAGAGAAACAAATGGCTTCCTTCCTATATTCATTACACCAAATATATATTTTTTTAATGATTGCATCAACCATTGGTATTAAAGAGTGTTTCCTTGTGTTCTTAAATACATTGCTCAGTGATTTCACACAGATGCTGATGTTTATATTGTATCTTTTTTAAAAAATAAAAATAATTTACCCATTTTTCTTTCTCAATTGTTTCCTCTACATACTTTACCGTTGAAGGATATCTTATCTTACAAGAATCCTAAGCATTATTGAACTCAGCTAGGGTATAATACCTAATGCACTCCATAAATCTCCATACCACAACGTCTTTGTTCATGTAAAAAGCATGACCGTTCATATTTTGGGACAAATGTTATATACAAACCCATGATGAATGCTCGGATACACATTAGCTATAGCACTGATGAGGCTTATGTTTTTTTCATTCATAAATATCAATTCCGAAGAGTCCTCTACAACACTTCTGAGCATCTCGAAGAAGAAGTTTAACTTGCATTATTCTCACCATCGAGTAAGCCAAGTGCTATAGAATAATGGTGATGATTAGGATCCTGAGCTGTCGCAAAAACAAGTACACCACCATATCTGTTCTTCAGAAAAATTGCATCAACAATTATCACTTTCCTCATCACTTGAAATTATTCCATGCTATCTCCCAAAGTGATGAATAGGTATTTGAGTTTTTTTTTTTTCATCCAATTCCACATTTATTATTGTACCAAGATTCACATTTTCTAACATGTACAAATAACAAAACAACATCTAATAGCTTTCTTCTGGATTCCCGTGTAAAACAACAACTTGATTTTTGTTTCTCAACGCTGTAGCGTATGATATACTCAGGGCCGGCCCTTGGCTAAAGCCCATAAAGCAAGGGCTTTAGGCGCCAGAATTTATAAAATACTTAAGGGCAGAAAATTCCAATATTTCTTTTTATTATAGTGGTTGGTGTACTCATGTACATGATTTCAATATGACAGGTTCAAACCCCAGTCACTGGATTTTTTTGTTTTCCATTTTTTTTTTCTTTTTTTTTTTTCTCCTTTTTTTTGTTTGTCCATGTTTGCTTCCCGTTTTTTTAGTCTTTTTATTTCCTTTTTTTTTGTATCCTTTTTTTATAATAATAATAATAATTAAGAAAGATACCTTTTTAACAATCTCAATTCCTTTTATTATATTCTATTAAACTTATAAATATCAAATAGAACCTAACGATATTTTATACTTTGATACAAAACAATTTTTTTTAGCAAGCATATTTTTCTTCTATTCTTCTCAACTAAAAATTGAAATTGCTGCATTATTGATCTTCCATTATTAGTCCATCTTTATTAAAATTAGCTCACTCTTTCATGTAAATCTTCTTTTTTTCCTCAAGTTTATTTTTTCTTTTTATAAGTTTTTATAATCTGTTTTAAACATTTATATTCTTTTTTTTTTGGATTTATAGACAATGCTACCAGGAAATAGAATCAGAAATCAGCCAAATGGAGTTGCAAATAGAAAAAGAAAGAATAGACAAGATGAATTGGTGAAATCTAAAACCAATGATATGCTCAAATATGTCACAAGAACTAAAACTTCTAATACTGATGAAACTGGTAGAGGCGAGGAGAATAAAGAAGAGGAAGAACTTATTGTTGAAGAAGATGCTGATGAAAAGACTGAAGAAGAAATTGTTGGAGATGATGCAGATTGTATGAACAATGATAGAGAACAATTTGAGAATGAAAACATTGAAGACAAAGAGAAAGTTGATGATATTAAGAGCCTTCATGATGATGTGGATATGGATGATCTTGGAAATTGGGGGAAAATTGAATGGAGAGTGAGAGATTATTTAGTTGAGAAAGGTCCACCCACAAGACCTCCAGCTGATTATCATTTTCCAAGAGATGATATTGGTAGATGTTTCACTTACTCATGTTACACAAGAAAAATGAGCAATGGAGAAAAACAGGACAGAAGATGGTTAGTTTACTCAAAATCTAAAGATAAGATCTTTTGTTTTTGCTGTAAATTATTCACTCAAGAAACAAGTCCTCCTATTTTGGTAACTACTGGTTATGATGATTGGAGAAATGCTTCGCATAGGCTGAAAAGTCATGAAACGACTTATAACCATATTCTTTGCATGAGTAACTGGATTGAGTTAGAAATGAGGCTGAAAAAGTGTGAAACTATTGATAAGCATTTGCAGGAGGCAATAAACAAGGAGAAAAAGCATTGGAGATATGTGTTGTTGAGGATAATTTCAGTGGTAAAGAATCTAGCAGAAAGGAATATAGCATTTCGTGGAGAAAATGAGAAGGTTAGTGATCCGAATAGTGGAATTTTTTTTAGCTTTTATTAAGATGATTGGAGGCTTTCATGAAGTAATGAAGGAACACATTCGACGGATTGAAAAAGGTGAAACTAATTACCATTATCTTAGTCATAAGATTCAGAATGAGTTGATAGAATTGATTGCTAATGAGATTAAGACGGTAATCTTAAAGAAGATTCAAGATGCAAAGTATTTTTCAATCATTTTGGATTATACTCCTGATGTTAGTCGTAAAGAGCAGATGACCTTTCTAATTCGATGTGTAGATGTTTCTACGGATTCACCAAAAGTTGAAGAGTTTTTTTTGTCCTTCTTGAAAATCAAAGACAAGACAGGAGAGGGAATTTCTAACACTCTTCAAGATGCACTAGCTGATCTTAAGTTGGATATCGGCAATGTAAGAGGACAAGGTTATGACAATGGAGAAAATATGAAAGAAAAACATAAAGGAGTTCAGAAAAGATTGCTTGATCTTAATCCAAGAGCATTTTACACTCCATGCGGATGTCATAGTCTCAATCTTGCTCTTTGTGACATGGCTTCTTCATCCGAGAAAGCTGTTTCATTTTTGGCATTTTGTAGCGTATATACTGCATATTTTCCTCATCAACCAACAATTAGGAAGTTTACAGAAATATGGTTAATGGTCTGACACTTAAACCATTATCAGAAACACGCTGGGAAAGTCGCATTGATAGTGTTAAACCAATAAGACTTCAAACTTCAAAGATACGAGATGCTTTGATTTACTTAGCAGAGAACAGTGATAATCATGGACATCGTAGTGATGCTGAGTCTCTTGCAGTAAGTGAAACACATGGAATTGGAGGATTTGAATTCTTGCTTGGAATGGTAATTTGGTATGATTTGCTTTATGTTGTCAATACAGTGAGCAAAACCTTACAATCAAAAGGATATGGATCTTGAGGCTGCTATTCTTCAGTTAGAAGGGCTTGTGGGTTATTGAAAAGCTATAGAGAAACAGGTTTTGAGAGAGAAAAAGCTGAAGCTATGAAAATTACCATTGATATGGATATTGAACCAACATTTTCTAAACCAAAACGGTTGATAAAAAATAAAACACAATATGGTGAACATGCTGAGAAAGTTGATGAAAATAATGCGTTAAATGCAGAGGAGCATTTTAGCATCGATTATTTTATATGGATCAAGCTATAATGTCTCTTGGGGTGAGATTCGAACAATTTTAGCGTTATGAAGAAATTTTTGGATTTTTGTTTCTTTTGAAGAAGTTGAAGTCAGCAGAAGATGATAAGTTAATGACATCGTGTATGAAGCTTGAAGTTTCCCTAGAACATGATGGGCATGCAGATGTAGATGGTAATCATCTATTTATGGAACTTCAGTATCTAAGGAGAATGTTGCCAACAGAAATTACAAAAGCGGTCGAAGTGTTAGAATTTATAAAAGGAATGGGTGGTTGTTATCCAAACACAGAGATTACTTATCGCATATTATTGACAATTCCAATTTCAGTTGCTTCTACAGAAAGAAGTTTTTCATAATTGAAGCTTATAAAAATTATCTACATTCGACTAT
Source organism: Sisymbrium altissimum (assembly GCA_900406495.1). Classification (NCBI taxonomy): domain Eukaryota; kingdom Viridiplantae; phylum Streptophyta; class Magnoliopsida; order Brassicales; family Brassicaceae; genus Sisymbrium; species Sisymbrium altissimum. The sequence continues at coordinate 17,622 of OVBI01002155.1, read as the reverse complement.
GTCTCAGGAGCAATTAAATGGATTATCGATGATATTAATAGAACACGAGTTAGCTGAAACACTTGACTATTCGAAATTAGTGAATGATTTTGCAGGGAAAAAAGCAAGAAGAGCTATCTTTCATGAATAATATATTTATTTTTATATACTTTATTTATCTGAGAATAAATTAAATTTCAAAAAAATTTTGCATTATTTTAGTTATAAAAATGTAGTATTTTCTAATTATAATTAAGAGCAGTATTTTTTTAATGCGCTTTAGGGGCCATGTAAGTCCGGACCGGTACTGGATATACTCACACCAAGTTTTGTCTTCACCAGATGCATGGTAATCTTCCGACTTTGATTTTTCATCTATCTGTGATAATCTTCATCCAAAAATGATGCAACTAATTGTGGTGTGTCTTTCCTCTTTAGGTTGTTCCTACTATGACTAGCCCAAGAGCACGTATGCATCTTGTTGTACCTTCTAATGAAGAATATTTCTGTCCTTCCAATCTTTGCAGGTCGTAAACCCTATTTACAGTTTTCTTAGGATATTTTATCACTAATCACATTGGATCCGACTTCGGACAGCAAAAGAATTCTAAAATGTGACTCCATCATTTGTTAGAGTAAATAAGTTCTGTTAAAGTGTCGTAGCAAAATCTCAAGTTTTTGTTTGTTAATAATGTAATTGTATCTTGTCTTAGGGCTTGACTGGTTTAACCGCAGCGAGTGCGGTTGCGGTTGCGGCTGCGGAAGTTTGCGGAAACTGACGGTTGCGGTTTTAAGCGTTATTAAGAGATTCATACGACTGGTACAGCGGTTAAATACTGATGCGTTTGTGGGAGAATTATGTTTGGTTGACTAGTGGATACAATAGCGGTTAAACAACAAATTAACAATATAACCATATATTATATAACTATATAAAACATAAAATATATATTATTATAGTAAAATTAATAATTAAATTTTTTTGATTTATAATATAAAATTATGATAAGTATTTAGTGAATAATTATTAGAAAATGTCAAATTTATTCATATATTTCATAATTACAATATCCAAATTTAAAAATTTTAAGCAACTAACTAATTTTATAGATTTTTTTAAAATATTTTTTAAGTATTTATTTAATTTTTTTATTAACCACCGGCAATCGCAAACGCTAGCGGAAAATAGCTTTTAAATTTTAGTGGTATAGAGTGATACGAAGCGGTATAAAACAGTTTTTATGATTGTTATTAAATGCCATTAACCGCTACCATCCGCTGCGTTTGCGTTTGCGGGTGATAGCAGATGAACCAATCAACACCTTAGTCTTATTTTGCTTTTTTTCTCATAGGTTTTCTTTATTTATTTTTCTTATTCTTTGTATGTTATCATTTGTTAGGAAGTAGGAATAGTCAAATTAATAAGTTGTGATTATAATTGGTTGAACTAATTCTTTAAAAGATGTCGACATTTTTTTTAATTACATGAATTTAGTTCATAGTATGATGACTTGCTTATCCCCATTGATTCAGAGTTATCGTGTTTAATGAATTTAGTTTCATAGTATTTAACTCTGAACATCATAATTTCTAGATGGATTCGTCAGCCTAACCAAACCCACGTAACACCAAAGTTGAAAACGATGCTGCACTCGAATGTCAAACGCAAGAAAATCAAATTTCTGATAGTCGAGGGAAGAGGAAGTAGCCAAGTACACCGTTTGGAGCTAGTTCTCAGGCACAAAAAGTGAAGAAGATTGTGGTTGCAAGGTCTAGTGTGTGGACTCATTACACTAGAACAATGGAAAACCGTGATAAATGCGTTTGTCACTATTGCCAGAAGCCATTCTCATGTGCAACAAAATTATGAACTTCAAATCTCAAGAAGTATTTGGAAGTCTGGAAGGAGTACCTAACATGACTAATCGCCCAAGTGAAGGCTCAAACTGCCATTAGTAATAATAATGATTTCAAGTCATCAAAAGTCCTTGAACCTGTTTTCAGAGAAGCATGTAATGAGTTATTGTTATTAGCTGAGTTGCCTCTCTCTTTCATTGAAAGCAGTGGTAAGAAAATAAGATATTGTTTCGAATTCATTGTTATAATTTTTTTTTAATCTGGATTATCTTAGAATTTAACTATACTTTTTTACTTACATCAAGGTTAACTTTTGTATAACCCTCACTTAAGGTGGACTGCTACTAGAGACATTGTCAAAATGTTTATCAACAAGAAAGAAAAATTGAAGAAGTGGCTCAGCACTAACAAGAAGAGGTCTCCCATCAATTATTGTTTAAAATTGTCTAATGTCGTGTGTAAAATTATTTAAAATATTGAATACAAATTGATATTGTTTTCATTGTTAATAGGTGCAAGTTATATGGTCGTAACTGCACATTTTATTGATGTAACTTGGCAGTTCAAGAAACTGATTCTTAACTTCAAGTATGTTTTGGATCATAAAGGTCAGACCATTTCAACTTTTTTTTTACGTCAAGTTCGACCATTTCAACTATCTTGTTAGAGTGTCTATCCGAATGGTAGACAATGCAAATGCTAATACTTCTGCGGTTAGTAGGTTTCATAGGGAATTTAGTGTGGTTTTCCTGATGCTTTTGTTTTAGATAAGAATTTCCTTATATGAGGTGGTCGGCACATATAATAACCTGATAACAAAAGAGACTTTGAGTGATTTAGGTGATAATGTCATTGCTATCCGCAATGCTGTTCAATATGTCTGATCTTCTACTTATAGGTTGAATGCATTTGAATTAAAAGTTACTAAGTGGGAAGATGACACGTGGTAGTTTGTCGTTGGATGTTAAAATTTGGTGGAACTCAATCTTTCTCATGTTGTCTAGAGCATTATAGTTTAAAGTGGCCTTTGATAGGATGGAAGCAGATGATAGGTTATAAAATGACTACTTCTTAGAAGTAGAAAATGGAACTAAGAGGTGTGGACCGCCAGGTAAATACAACTAATAACCTTATGCTTTTGAACGAATCGCCCTAGTCTTTTTCTCTCGGGTACAATTATCGAGACTTGACTACAGCCGCCACCTCTCGACGCCGGTAGAGCTATTGCTCGCCGGCGTCGGGATTTCGATTCTCTCCGCCTGCTCTTTCTTGCTCAGTCTTGTCTCTTTTCTATCTCGTCAGCTCCTAAGTCACCGTCGCCGCCCATGGAATCTAAACCTCTCCACCAGTACCTCATCATCTTGCAACGGTTAATGGGGAAGTCTCCACTGCTCCAGCCTTTGATATTCTCAATCTTGCGTCGAGGACTCGCTAAACTTGAGCTTTTGAAGATGTGCTTCAGAGGGCTTGCCTTGTTAATCTCTCCTAGTCACCTCCACTCTCCAAATTCACACATCTCCGCCACTCTTCCCTCCTTTGACGGTCTTTCATCCTTTGACGACTGCTCTTTCCTTTCCTCTGTAGTGAGGCTCATTCGCTTTCAAAGACTACCTCCTAGTAAAACCGACAGGTATGAAAGGTGTATCCTTAGGTCTTTCTCCGAACTGGACTGGTGTTAGCTTAGGCTCTTTGGATCTGGATCTTAGTTACCAATTTGCCATATTACCTCTTTATAAGGCTGGTATTCGGTTTTGTTGCATCCCTTTACCTCAGTATGAGGACTTATTATTTCAGACTGAGATTGTTTCTCGAAATTTAGGAGTGTACTCTATGTTTCCTCTTTCTTTGCTGGGTGTGGTTGTTGTGGAGTTCGCACTATCTGAACTCACCATCATCATTACTAGAGCTTATGCACTTGCTGTTATGCCGTGTGAGCTCCCTGTTTCCCAAGACCTCTCCTCACCCCTCCCGTCAAGCTTGTTTGCCTTGCCTCTGGTCAAGCTTCCGTTTGTCTATAGTCACTCAAGAACGGTGGTTCTTTCTTCTTGTTCGGGGACTGCAATGAAGTCAACCATCTACCAAGTGATTAAAACAACGGAACCTGCACCACTTGCATCGCTCAATCTACTCAAACGCCATCCCGCCCACTTACCTCCAACCTCACCTTCCTCTGTTTTAAGAAGTGTTCAGGAAGTGAATCGAGTCTTTCTTGACTTCGCCTTTGTGGAATCTGCTATCCTCCCTAAACTTCTACCTATTCTGTTTGGTCTTGGTTTTGGTAGTGAATTATCGAAGTTGTTCTTGCTTGTAGCAGCAACTCTGATTCAACCATCCTATCATTCAGCTATCTTTGAAGCTGATCTTCTGGCCTTGATGGCCTTTGAGACATGTTTGTCTTGTAGTGATCTATTATGGAGCTGTCAAAATACCAAGGAAGCTGCCCTCTCCAAAGGATATCTTACTATGGTTATATTGGTCATGTTTCCTTTATCACTTCTATCTCTTCTTTTAAGTATTGTTGTTCGTAACTTTGTCTTTGACCTGATCAATTTGTTGATTATGGTTTGTTTTATTTTGGCTCAGAATAGCCTTGTATACTCCTTGAATGGAGAATGACTCTTCTAAGTTTATTGAAATCTCTTGACCAAAAAAAAAAAAGAGGTGTGCACCGCCTTCTATTTGTGATTGTAATGCTGTGGAGAAATTAAAACATTTTTAAGTTATTTTTATACAATAATAATTTGGTGGTCTCTACTTCATCTAACATCATTCAAACAAATGCTATAGTGAGGTAATGATTATTGACAAAAATCTCACATCATTGGCTAATAGTTTAGATCTAGATTTGAACTTAAAAGCTTATGTCATGTTGGAAAATGAAAATTAAATTCGATATATTCTCTTGGTGGAAGGTGCACAAAATGAAGTATCATATTTCGGCAGAAATAACTAAAGATCTACTTGTAATGACAGTATCATTTGTGGCATCAGAAAGTGCTTTTAACACTAGTGGCTGAATATTAGAATATCAACAGAGCTGTTTAACTCACTACATGATAGAGATTTTGATGTGTACTGAGCAGTGGAAAAAACCTTACATCAAATTAGATGAAAATATCGTTTGGCAAAAAAAAAAAAATTAGATGAAAATATCATCACAAATGAATAGCTACGTATTGATGTAGAAATGCTAGACAAACTTAAAAAAGATATGGTCTTATATTTTTTTATCTTTATTTTTTATTTTCTATACAATTCATCTATATTTTTTAATTTATATCTTAACTTTTCTATCGTGTCTGTTTTTTAGAGTTTTAAAATGTTGATTTTCAATACAACTGAAATTTAGTATTTCAAATTTAAAGTTTGCATTGAAGAATTTGGTTTTTGTTGCTTTTTGCTTCGAATATTTTGGTGTTGTTTTCCTTTAAGTTTGGCTTTTAGTATACTTTTTCAGCAATAACATCACTATAAGAGCTTTGCTTAAGGTGTCACTAGAAACAAACTTTTTCATAAATCTGAGAAATGTATCTTACTATTCTTCTCTTATGAAATTTTTTTTTTTTCTTACCAATATTTTTATGCGAATTTATTCTCTTTTCAAATGCGTTTTTTTACTAACTTTAATTCCTCTATCGATTTATTTACCGTTTAATTTTCGTAATTTTCTTCGCTTCTCTTTAATTTATTTACCCCCAAAAAAATAGATTTTGACTTCCCAGTCGCGTCGAGTCTTTTAAGTCGCACCAGAAACGTGGAGAAAAAAAAAAACCGATTTTTTGTTTTTATTATATCTCTCTGTGTTCTCTAGAAAACACTCAAACAAATCGCAATACTTATGCCCTTCAACTGTAAACCTTTTCAACGATCCATAAGTGTTCCAACCGATTCCTTATCTTCTCTGTCTTTCTCCTCTCTTGTAAACTCTTTTGAGTTTGGTTGTGTTGTCGAGGCGGAGATCTCGAAGATGAAGCAGCTCCTCTGTTCTCTTCTTCTTCTTCCATGGCTCCTTCTCTCCATACCCTTTTGTTGCCAAGCTCGATTCGTGGTGGAGAAGAACAGCTTGTCGGTGACGTCACCTGAGAGCATAAAGGGCACTCATGATAGTGCAATTGGCAACTTTGGGATCCCTCAGTACGGTGGAAGCATGGCTGGTACGGTGGTTTACCCAAAGGAGAATCAGAAGTCTTGTAAAGAGTTCAGTGATTTCTCTATTTCTTTCAAGTCTCAGCCTGGTGCTTTGCCTACCTTCCTCTTGGTTGATCGTGGAGGTAACTAAAGTTCTCAACTTTATTGGGCTTTCTATTGGTTTGCACATCTTACAATTGATGTTAGATGATGAAAGTTTGTGTCTTTCTTCTTAATTGGTTTAAGTTTGTGGAGCCAGTTGTCTTTTACTCTTCTGCATAAACTTCTATACGCTTTAGCTTAATAAATTGATTGAGATAGTTCTTTGTATTTGAAGATCTTTCCATTGATGTTAGATTTAGGAGATTGTAGTTGTTAGGTTCGTTGAGGAAAGTAATGCCTTTATTCTTTGTTGGTTGAAGTTTGTGCGGAACTTGTCTTGCTTTTACTGTTGTGCGTATAAATGTGTACGCTTTAAGCCTGATGGATGGTTATTATTCTGTTGTGTAGATTGTTTTTTCGCTTTGAAGGTCTGGAATGCGCAGAAAGCGGGTGCTTCTGCTGTTCTTGTGGCAGACAATGTTGATGAGCCTTTGATTACTATGGATACACCAGAAGAGGATGTTTCCTCTGCAAAGTATATTGAGAATATTACCATACCTTCTGCTCTTGTTACAAAAGGTTTTGGTGAGAAGTTGAAGCAAGCAATTAAAGGAGGTGATATGGTCAACTTGAATCTTGACTGGAGGGAAGCTGTTCCTCACCCTGATGCCCGTGTGGAGTATGAATTGTGGACCAATAGTAATGATGAGTGTGGGGTTAAGTGTGATATGTTGATGGAGTTTGTGAAGGATTTTAAGGGTGCTGCTCAGATTCTTGAGAAAGGCGGTTACACGCAGTTTAGACCTCATTACATTACTTGGTATTGTCCTCATGCTTTTACATTGAGCAGACAGTGTAAGTCTCAGTGTATCAACAAGGGAAGATACTGCGCTCCTGATCCAGAACAGGACTTTAGCTCAGGATACGATGGAAAAGACGTGGTTGTGGAAAACTTGAGACAGCTTTGTGTTTACAAGGTGGCGAATGAAACGGGAAAGCCCTGGGTCTGGTGGGATTATGTCACTGATTTTCAGATCAGATGTCCCATGAAGGAGAAGAAATACAACAAAGAGTGTGCTGATTCTGTTATCAAATCTCTTGGTGAGTGTTGCCTTTATAGGTTGAGAATCAAAGAACTTTCCTTTTCCGGTGAATAAGCCATTTTTCCTTTGTCGTTACAGGGATCGATAGTAAAAAACTTGACAAGTGTATGGGAGACCCTAATGCTGACTCGGACAATCCAGTTCTAAAGGAAGAACAAGATGCTCAAGTAATTACTTATGTTTTTCTTACGTTCCTGCGCGCATCTCGCGGTTATGTTCTTTAAGGAACATGAATAATCCGTTTGTGATTGACTTATATATAATGTAGGTTGGCAAAGGTACAAGGGGTGATGTTACCATATTGCCTACATTGGTTGTCAACAACAGACAGTACCGAGGTTTGTCTTGCAGTTTAAGTGACTTCAATATTCTATGTTCTGGTTTATCTTGTTAAATAAATGTTTCCTCGCAGGCAAGTTGGAGAAGAGTGCCGTGCTCAAGGCTCTGTGTTCTGGTTTTGAGGAGACAACTGAACCAGCTATATGCCTTAGCACAGGTATATATTGTTGGTTAGATATACTTTTACGTGTTGATCTTGACTCAGAGTAGATTCTTAGTTACTTAATTATAACGTATCTAACTATACTTGAGAGTAGTTATCCATACTGTTGAGTTTTGACTTATACTTGATCACGCCTGTAACACCTTTCTATTGCAAATGCAGAGATGGAGTCAAACGAGTGCTTAGATAACAATGGCGGATGCTGGCAAGATAAATCAGCCAACATAACTGCTTGCAAGGTAAATTATGATCTTCATAGTATACTAATTTGTTATAAACTAATCTGCTTAATTTGCAGGATACTTTTCGTGGAAGAGTATGCGAGTGCCCTCGAGTTGATGGTGTGCAATTCAAAGGGGATGGATACAGCCACTGTGAACGTGAGTGCTATTATTCCTGACTCCTGAGTGTGGCGAGCCATTAGTCTAGTAAATTCCTTTTCAGTACTGTAAACAAACTTTTGGTAGCCCCTCTCGAATTTGCAATCGCTCACATCTAAAATATAATGTTGGTTGCATGCTCACGAGAACTTTGAACGTCATATTCCATCTTTCTCAACAGAAATGAATGAATTTTTGTTCTTTGCCTGTTCTGCTGCTGTGCTTCTGCTGGATGTCACATTTAAAACTTAATTGGTGTTTGCATTGCAGCAAGCGGGCCAGGGAGATGCACAATCAACAATGGAGGTTGTTGGCATGAAGAGAGAGATGGACATGCGTTCTCTGCTTGTGTGGTTAGTTTTTCTTCTGCAAGTTGCTTTATTTTTGCCCACAATCTCACCGGATAATATGAGACTCATGTCTCAATTGTAACGCCTTCAGGACACGGTCAGTAAGTGTGAGTGTCCTCCAGGATTCAAAGGTGACGGTTTTAAGAAGTGTGAAGGTTAGACTCTCTCTCAAACTTGTGTTGCAATACTTCTGAATCCTCTTTTTTTAAGAATTCCAATGCTTCCTTCACCAGACATTAATGAATGCAAAGAGAAGAAAGCTTGTCAGTGTCCGGAATGCAGCTGCAAGAATACATGGGGAAGCTATGAGTGCTCTTGTAGTGGGGACCTTCTCTACATCAGAGATCATGACACTTGCATCAGTGAGTTTTTCATGAACTTGAAAGTCTTGAGTTTAAGCATACATTACGAAATAGCGTTTTCATGGTCTTTTGTTTAAAATTTAGGCAAGACGGGTTCGCAAGTGAGATCAGCGTGGGCGGCCGTTTGGCTTATAATGTTGTCATTGGGACTTGCAGCTAGTGGAGCGTACCTCGTTTACAAATATAGATTAAGGGTAAGAGCTTCTCCTCTTTTATCTGCCTTTGTGGTAAAAGCAAAAGATCAAGCTTTTTGTTTTGTGGCCTGAGATGTGTGCCTTTGGACCTAAACACGGTTGCCATTTCCGTTTCTTGGGGAATTTGTTTTGAACTTTTCTTTATCCCTGCTTTTACAGCGATACATGGATTCAGAGATCAGAGCCATAATGGCACAGTACATGCCACTGGACAGCCACCCCGAGGTCCCGAACCACGTGAATGATGAACACGCCTGAGAGAGCAGAATGGTGCACCCATTTATTCCTCGGAAAGGACTCAAGGTGACACGTTCTTTTAACCGTCGTCTGGCCCTTGATGCCTCTGTATCTCTGTTAACTCCTTTACCAAAATAGTGTATTTGCTGAAACAGGTTTGAGAATCTTTAAATGACACTACACTTTTTTTACGCATACTCGTATGTCATTTACTCTTTTTTCACTTGTGTCCATGTGACTTCTGTAATAGATAGGGACACTTTGATTTAGCTTCCGAGAGTTAGAAAAGAAAGATAATAGGGATTTAAAGAAGTTGTTTTTGTTTTCCAAAATTGAATACTTGGAAACATCTGATTGTTTGTGTTAAGTGCTTTTAAATCTCCTTTGGTTAGACTCTCTCCCAAACTTGTACTCAGCATTCAGCAACCACGAGGTCCACGACGAGGCCGATCAGTTTCGTATCAACACACAATGAATAAAGGTAGACTTGCGAAAAGTATACATTTTGTTTTGAATCTATGAAATGCGGAACTATGTAGAAACTAGAAACCACTCAAGTCTGTACTGATCCAGTAGATTTGAGAAATCTATTCACAGCATTAGAAGTGCTACTGGAATATGAAGTCGTTGCTTAATAAAGGAATAATTGCATTTGGGAAAAACAAGATAGTGTATCAACTTTATTTCTTCTATTCGTTTCTTTCTTTTTGTGTTGCCAAGAGCATCTTCATCGATGAAAACTTAAAAAGAGTTCCAAATGGTGCAGTTTTCACGGGGAAAGGTGTTCCTAGATGGTTGATATTTGATAAGCTATGACAGAGCATAGATCATCCTTCGAAAAGGGGGTTGAACCTAAGTATAATAAATTTGGCAATATAAAGTAGATATTTAACTTTTTAAATATACAGATGACTTGATTGGTTTAACCGCTATCATCCGTTATCACCCACAAACGCAGCTTTTACGGATGATAGCGGTTATCATCGTTTGATAACAATAACAAAAAATGCTTTTTCCACTTTGTATTGCTTCAAATCGCTCAAAATCAAAAGCTACTTTCTGCTAACGTTCGCAAACGTTTGCGGTTGCGAGCGGTTACGGATGGATAATGAAAAAAATAAAAAAATCAAAAATTAGGTTTAAAAATAATAAAAATTGATTTAAAATAATATAATATATATATAATAAATCAGTTAACAAAAAAAATTAGTAAATTAAAATTTTTAAAATTAACTATTAAAATTATGAAATATATGAATAAATATGATATTTTCTATTAATTATTCACTAAACACTTATCATAATTTTATATTATTAAAATTTTAAAATTAAATTCTTTTAATAATTAATTTTATTATAATAATGTATATTTTTGATATTTTATATAGTTATAAATAGTTATATAATATGGTTATATTGTTAATTTGTTGTTTAACCGCTGTTCCATCTGCTACTTAACCAATTATAATTTTCCCACAAATGCATCAGTTTTTAATCGCTGTACCAATCGTACGAATCGCTTAATAACGCTTAAAACCGTAACCATCCATTTCCACAAATTTCCGCAACCGTAACCGCATTCGCTGCGGTTAAACCAGTTAAGCCCAAAAAAATATCGTGTAGTTGGAAAAGGGAAATTGGAAAGTATCTGTGTGGCAAGAGGATGTTCCCGTAATGATACAATGTTTTTTCTGCAAAGCTTCCATGCAAAGCAACAAATGTCTCAAAATGATCATGAAAAAGGTATGAAGAAGCATGTGGATGATCAATAAATGTCGACAATTTTTCCATTATTTTCTCTAGGAAAACTCCTTCAAATTTCAAAGAAATAGCGAACCAAATTGCAAATTCAAAAAAGAGGAATATGAAAATATTTGGGTTTATTTGAGCATTTTAGTAAAAGGAAAAAAAAAACATTTTTCACATTGAGTGTATTGAGTGTTTTAACTAAATTTTTGTTACACATGTCACTACAAAGTTAATTCAACACAATTACTTTGAAGAAATGATCATATAATCTTTTTGAGTTTTACCGCAGTAAAATAAATTCAAAAGTTCAATAAAATGATTCAAAGTGCTCTTCAGCATCACTATTTTCCACGGTAGATGAATCTATTTTACCAGCAGTTTGCTTTCTGTCTTATTTTGAATACCCCAAAAATATGCCATATCTCTTTTGGCAATAAATTTTCCAAAATGATCTTTATCATTCCTAATGTAACATGTTTCATCACAACATCTCAAGATACAAATCATTGCCACCGTCCTAATTTTTCCAAGATGCCGTATGGCTATATATTGTGTTAGTTTTGAACCTATATAAGTTCAATCATTTATTTTGGATTATTCATTTATCTTTGAAATTCTCAATAAACGTTTTTTCAAAGAATTGTATTTTTGTATTCTTGTTTCATAGAGATTTGGTGGATTTCATTGATTTTTTGTATCCGCTCCATCTTTTAAATGTTGATTGATTCTCTCATTCCGTCTTTTGTGTGAGAGTCTATGGTCCATGTGTGTGCGGAATCTAGCACAAGTCTCAGCCCCTCGTATGTTTGGTCAGAGCCAACTTTGACTAGAAACATAATAAACATGTGTTGCTTCTAGTTTACAATATTAATCTGCCAACTACTTATGTTAAAAAAAGAAACGTCCTCAGCTCTGGCAAGTTTGAATCGTAGTAGTTAACTAAATTTTACAGCCATCGTGACAAGCTTGTTAACTTTTAACATCCTCGTGATCATAAGTTTTGGTAGATTCTGTGTTTTTATATTAGTCTAGTTTATATCAAGATAAAAAATATATTCCACCAACAAAGACATGTCAAAACAATGGGTTACAAAAAAATGATTACATTTACATGCTATTGCCCATCCATAATAAAAACACAAGGGATAAAAAAAATTCAAGACCAAGCCTTGAATAGTTGAATATTTAGCCAGCTTCTCTTATTCTAGACAGAAACCTAAAACATCAACTCCATAGGCGACTAAAATACATACATAATGTTCAAACTAAGTTGGTGCATCTTTCCCTCTCTAATAATTACCTTTAATTAAAAAAAAAAAATTAGCTTTTAAGAATCTAGATGCAAATCCATGTTAAGTACATTTGTTTAACAATAACACTAGAACGTCATCGTTGCAAATAACCAAACTAAACAGAGATGGCTTAAATGGTTGACTATAGAGCCAATTTCTCTATTCTAGACAAACACCAAAAACATCAACTCCATAGGCGACTCTATGTACCACACTTTTCAGATTTTAAGAATCTAGATGCAAATCCATGTTACGTACATTTGTTTGAACAATAAACACGAAAATGGACATCATTGCAAGTAACCAAACTAAACATAGATGGCTTGAATAGTTGACTACTGAACCAATTTCTCTTAATCTAGACAAAAATCTAAAACATCAAATTCCATAGGCAACTAAAGTACACATATAACGTTCAAACTAAGTTGTTGCATCTTTCCCTCTCTAGTACAATATGTACCACACTTTACAGCTTTTAAGAATCTAGATGCAAATCCACGTTAAGTACATTTACTTACAACAAATAAAACACAAAACGACATCGTTCCGAAGAATTAACCAAACTAAAAAAAACGAGAGATGATTGGAAAGAAAAACGTGTCCAACTACATTTTATTCATTTCGCCAGTTCACCTACCCAAATAATCTCCCTTTTTAACGGTCACATTTTCCTTTTTTTTCTCTTAATTAAAACTTCTCATCATTTACACACACAAAACAAATCTCCTTTTTTTCTTTTTCTTTTTTTTTGACGGCTTTGTTCTCTTCAATTCCGATTATCATTATGATTGCCGCTGGAGCAAAATCGATGCTAGGGCTTTCAATTGCATCCCCCAAAGGGATGTCTGATAGCAATTCGAGATCTGTTGGTGTTTTTCGTGCTTGTGTTTCCATGGAAGGATCTCAAACTATGAGTCATAACAAAAATGGATCTATTCCTGAGCTTAAATCTGTTAATGGTCACATAGGTAATTTCAAGATTTCTTTTCTTGTTTTTTTTTTTTTTCTTTTTTTCTTCGAGTTTCAATGATTTTGAGTTGATCTCCAGAAAAAAACAAAAAAATCTGATTTTTTTTTCAGCTATTTTAGATTTGATTTGGGGAAAATAATGTAATCCTTAATCTATTAATTGGGTAACAAATTTTGGGAGAAAATTATTTTACTTTCTTTATCGTTTTTTTTATTTTTATTTATTTTTGGAATTAAGACAAGAACAAGTTCTGTTGTCTACATTAGGACAAGCTTTCAATGACTTTGTAGTTTGCGGGAGATCGGTCTGAGAAATTTCAAATCTTGTGTTTTTTTTTTTTTTTTCATCAGCTGTTCTTCATATCTTTTACTACACTTATCCTCAAACTCTCAATTGGGTTACTTATTTCGGGTGAAAATGATTTTACTTTCTTTGTCGTTCTTTTGCATTAAGACAAGAACATGTTCTATTGTCTACATTAGTTAGGACAATCTTTCAATGACTTTTTAGTTTGGGGGAGATTGGTCGGGGAAATTTCAATTCTTGTTTTTTTTTTTTTTTTTTTTTTTTTTTTTTTCATAAATAAAAAATTTTTTTTTTTTTTTTTTTCTTTCATTTTTTTTTTTTTTTTTTTTTTTTTTTTTTTTTTTTTTTTGCATACATCACATAATTATGTATATTTGATGTTCTCAACTTGATGTTTGTTTTTTTTTTTTTTTGATTAGGACAAAAGCAAGGACCATTGTCTACCGTCGGAAACTCGACGAACATAAAGTGGCATGAGTGTCCTGTTGAGAAAGTTGATAGACAAAGATTGCTTGATCAGAAAGGGTGTGTGATTTGGGTCACTGGTCTTAGTGGTTCAGGTTCGTGTAGCAATCAAATCTATCCGAAATATTTAAGTTTAAAGTCAATGTGAAATCTAAAAGTTATTGTGTTTGTAGGGAAGAGTACTTTGGCTTGTGCTTTGAACCAGAAGTTGTACCAAAAGGGAAAGCTTTGTTATATTCTTGATGGGGATAACGTTAGGCATGGCTTAAACCGTGATCTTAGCTTTAAAGCCGAAGATCGTGCTGAGAACATTCGTAGAGTTGGTGAGCTTAAGTCTAACAACAAATCTCCTTTAACCAATTGTTAGCTTTCGTTTTCTTTGAGTCTTGACATTATGTTCTTAATTGCTTTTGTTTAGGAGAGGTTGCCAAGCTTTTTGCGGATGCGGGAATCATCTGCATTGCAAGTTTAATATCTCCATACAGAGTAGACAGGGACACTTGTCGAAGTTTGCTCCCTGAGGGAGATTTTGTTGAGGTACTCTGAGAACAAGGCTTGAGGTTTTCTTACTGTTTATGCTATTTGAAAAGTTTTCAAGCTTTTAGTAATATTGGGGTTTTGATGAAATAGGTGTTCATGGATGTACCGCTCGAAGTTTGTGAGGCTAGAGATCCCAAGGGTCTCTACAAGCTTGCTCGTGCTGGAAAGATCAAAGGTATGTCTTGAAGCAATGTTGATATATATGGGACTTGTTGTTGTCTCAATGAGATCGTGAAATGATATTATTGTTTGAAATGTTTTCTTCAGGTTTTACTGGGATTGATGACCCTTACGAGCCACCATTGAATTGCGAGGTAATTGTTAATATTATTTGAAGTTTCATTCCATTTTGTAGAGAGAATAGGATAAAATCGCGTCCTTCTCTTGTCTTACATATTGTTCTTGTTTTGTATTGTCTTGCGAAGATTGCTCTAGGACAGGAGGGAACAGGGACTTCTCCCACCGAAATGGCTGAAACAGTCGTTGCATATTTAGAACACAAGGGATATCTTCATGCATAAAATACGGGTTACCTTCAAGCGCACACATTTGTTATTCAACAGTCATAGTTCTATTTAACAAGCCAGAGTGCAAAATTAAGCAAATAGATGGCTGTTTTTATGGAATCATCTCGATTATGAAAAAATAAAATATAATCTCATAATTTATCTTGTCCGTTTTGTATTTTAAATCTTCGTGGTTCGTGCTATGGGTCTGTATATAATATGAGTGAAGAGCTAACTAAGCCTACTCAACATCTCTATATCAATATCTCTATCCTCCATAATTGTGTATGCCCTATTGAAACCAAGACTTCATGGCTTATCTAGCTTTGTAAATATTGTGGGGATTGGAATTTCATGAACGAAATTTTGCGGGATGTGTTTTCTAATGTTTATGTAGCGTGTACGTCTTGGAGTGCTTTTCGAGTCAAACACGTTTAGGACCAAGGTCATCAATCCCCATCACTAGACATATCTAGTGACATTGGAAAGTTGTTCTGTCTCGTGGTAGATAAAGATTTAGGATGACTTCATGAGTAAAGCCATTAAGTAAGGGAAAGAACCAATGTTGTTTTTCAAACGCTCTGAAGCTTCATATAAGGACTCATTTCTCCTTGTTAAAAAATTTAGATCTTATTCCTCAAGAAGGCAGTTATTCATGAAATGAAAATGAAGAACTTTGGGAAGAATGGCTTCTTCCAAGCATCTCATGTTTGAATGGATCCTAGTGGGAATGATTTTGATCATTTATCAGTCTTGTCACTCAACAATAATGCTAAAACTATTTTACTTCAAAGTGACTTGGAGGACCCTTTTCATCTTGGTTGTCCCACGTAACTTATCCAGATAGTATATAACCATATAATGTATATGGAAACACATGCAATCGGTTTTTGTTTTACCAAAGGGAGGAGTCACGGATTGACCTCCAAATTATTTCTTTACATCTGCATTGGTTGAATGCTAATTTGATTCCTATAGTTGGTCGCTCCATCCAAATTCTCTAGAGGGTTCAATAAGATCTAGGATCCTGATTAAGTGAGTCATCATGTGGATAAGTGGATTTTGACTATCTCAGTTTCGATTTTTCATACATACTAGAGGCTGCGTCCGCGTTCTGCGCGGACGGAGGTTCGATTTTAATCAAGTTTTTCATATATTCTCGGTCATTAAGTATAACATGATTGTTAAGTATGATTATTAGTAAATGTATCATTAGCATTGCTAAGTGTGTTTTTTTTTCCTATATTTCGTCAGTTATTTGTTTATTAAATAAATATAGTAAATGTTTCAATATTTCATTGAATGGAAACTTATTCTTGTTATTGGATTTTGGTTTAGTTGTAATACTTTGGACGTTTGACTTTCCGTTTTTTTTCATAGTTATCATTAGCGTTTTGAATTAATGCCCTGATATAACTGCCCATCAATAGGTGTCATTATGAAAGGTTGTCTCTGTAAAGAACTTATTTTTTTTGATAAGTTGTCTCTCTCTTTCTTTGAGAAACCTTTTTTTCCCCCTCTGTGATATTCTCTCGTACAAAACAGTGTTCAAAAACATGGTGAGTTATGATATGTTGAGTTAAATTCATCCCAACAAAGTTGGAAGGTCTGTGTGAAGGTCCTCAAAATGTGGAATCTAAATTACTTAGTGGGGGATTCCATCGAATAATTATATGTGATGAGAATGTAAGCTTCAAGTTCGTCCTTTGCATATTCTTGTTTTGGGTTGTTCATAAATAAATGAGAAATAAGTTCGTGTCTTTGGAAAAATTTCAGGGGACTCGCTTCCGAGCAACCGTCTTCCCCAAGGATTTTGATCCATTTCATGGAAGCATCAGTGAGGGAGAATGGAATGTATTCAAGAAGTTCCGTGTCATTAAAGACTCTACCTTCGGCCCGAAATGTAGCCCGTNATGTGGCCCGTATGATCTGAAGATCGTGTTCTTGTCGTTCACGAAAGTACGGCCAAGTACTGTGATGTCTGACGGTGTTTGGCTTCAGCGTACTCGTTTCTTTGACATCGTCGACCGAGCATACGCTTCGGACCATCTTTTAGGTCGGATTCTTCTTTATAATTCCGTTTATTCTTTATGAATTTTCATATCGAGGTCGATTAGTTATGAATATATATGTATTTCGTAGATGTTGTTGGTGTGATTCATAAGGTTGGTCCTCTCCGTCAGATTCCAATGAGGAATGGAAATAGTGTGTACTACACACTGCATTTTGAGTTAATCAACCCAGAANCCCGGAGTAAGTTCTGTTTTCTTGTGCTTGTTGAAGCTGCGATGGTTGTGCAATAGATCTGATAATTGATATGCTTGTTTCATTTTCTAGAAGGGACGTCATCATTCTTTGTGTTGTGCATGGATCCATGGCAATTGAGTTGTATTGGAAGATCATCCGAAGTGGTAAAGATCACAATGTTTGTGCTCTGCGTTTCTGGCTTGCGACTGAAGGATACGGTAACGTTTGTCTGATATGTTAGGAGTCACTTGTGTTGCTGCCGTTACTGAATCGTTCGTATGTTTTTTTAGTAGGGACTGACAAAAAACTCAATTGTGCTCTCTACTTCGGGCCTTTCGGAGCATCATCTGAAC
>OVBI01002153.1:0-23496 GCA_900406495.1 Sisymbrium altissimum | reverse complement strand
ATATGATTTACATAAAAGTATATAAATAACTTAATTTCTATCATATATATTCTTATTTTATAATAAGTTNTATATTTTTATTTTATAATAAGTCACAAAATATCAGTTTAAACACCAATAGATTCCTATAAAAGTTAATCAATTAATTAAATTAAAATAATTTTAAACCCTAATAGATTCTTATAAAAGTTAATATAGATTAAAAAAGAAAAAATGAGTAGTTTTAGTCAAATAAAAATATTATATTTTATAATAATGAAAACTTAGATGTACTTATATAAGAAACATAAAATTAAATTAAATCTGGTTTTCTTGTTTTTATTTTAAAATTTTTGATCAATTAAAATATCCATAAATTTTATTTTCTACAATCAAATTATATAGTTCAATTAAAAAATATAGTTAAAATGAATATAACTTTTTAAATTTGAATGTCTACAAATGAGTAATGTAATTAATGATCATTTGATCTTTTTATATTAGATTTTTGAACAATGTTTTACACACAAAAAATGAAGTAGACTTTCAATAGTTTTAGAAACTTTGTTTATTTTTAAAAAACAAATTATACCATATGAATAAAGTTTTAGATTTTTTTATTATATGTTTGATATAATTATTCATTTTTTAAAAAGAAAATACAAAACAAAATAATGGAGAAATTCAAATGATTTAAAAATAATTAATATGGTATCATTGAATATCAAATCTTTATTAATAAATTATTTACTAATTTTATGGAATTTATATAAGGAAATAGTAGGAGAAATTTTTGGTTTAGATTCCTAATTAATTATAAAGATGATTAGTTTAATATAAAAATATTTTATTTTTTTAACCAAATTATAAGTGGCATATTTTGTAATTGTTCTAGTAAATCACGCCTATTTTTAAAATGAATCTAAAAATCATTCTGGGGATGACACATTATGATGGTATATATGTTAATAACACATGAATATAATGTTATTTTTAAAAATGGATCCTCAAATAATATATAGGGGATGTGAAAAGCATATAATGATAAAGTTTTTAATGATCAAGACTGTTTTTCTCCTGAAACTCTTGAACTAACAATTTGAGAAAGCAAAACATTGTTTTTAGCCAACAAAGAAGTGGAAACCAATGATCCTTTTTTAATCTGATCTCCATGTGAATTCCGAACAACCGGTTTTCTCAACCGGATTGATGAATCGTAGAAAAATGATAAGTCTTAAAAGTAGTGTAGACTGGATTCTACAATTAGGATAGTTCTATTAATCTTTTAAGTCCTCAACGAACTCATAAAGGGATTTCATCTTTCCATCTGGAACTTCATGATTTGGTATAGGCGCTTAGGATCCTAAAAAGATATCATCTATATTATAACCATTTTATCATTGATTCACAAGAGTTAATTGAGATGATTTCAAATCCAAAAAAGTGGCCAACTTTCGCAATAGAGCTAAACGAGTTGGGAGATTTTTGGAACTCTATCCACGGTGCCAATTTGGTTTATGAATGAAGATCCACTAACGTCCGAGCAGATTTCCTAAATTTCCTGACAAAGAACGCACACACCAAAATGATGTATTCTCTTTTGTTAATTTGCTTTTTGCAAGTTCGTATTAAGTATTATATTTCTTTTGTGCGAAAAAAAAAATACTGGAAGGTAATTGCATTCATTCATGACAAGGCGTAAATCACATTATCATCAATTTTTGGTCTTCGAGAAAATTTTTGTAAAACAATACAACTGTTTTTTATGATATGAATACCCTAACTGGTATGAAAGAAAATTCTCTACTTATGTTAGAAATATTAATAAGGGTTTTAGATAATTACAAAAATAGATATAAAGAAAGATTTTGGTTTAGAATGCAGTTCGTAATTCTAAATCGATATCTTGAATCCCATAAGTTTATACTCCCTCCCCCCCCCCNNNCCCCCCCCCCCCCCCCCCCCCCCCCTCAGCCAAGAAAAGGGCATTACTGCATCTACTGAGCAAACATCTATCACACAATAAAGTCAGTTTGGACAACATCGACGATCAAGGGATGAAAGCAATTGTAGCTTACACTAAACTAATTTAGTTTTCCTTTTTTTTTATATAGTCTACATCTTCTCTTTTCTAATATTTTGTTCACATGTGAATCTTGTCGCTTGCCAGTGGCTTAGGGTACATGTATTCTTTGCAATGTCTGATCAACATGTCTTTTATCCGGAAAAATCTTCGTACGGTGAAGAGTCACTTGAATAAGCATTTTCCGAAGCATTGGTCTCTCTTTGAGATAATGGAAGTGACTCTCTTTGTTGGGAAGTTGAACCTAGAGAGAAAAACAACTCAGAAAGCTGAGTCAAACATGAAATGGAAAGACTAAGAATAAAATTGCATGAAACTTTTAGAATGAGATCTAAATTATGGCAAATAGCAGAGTCATAAACCACAAATCCATTATGGTCCTATCTATAAAATTAGAAGATCACTTTTTTGGAGATTAATATGTTCAATAAGGCCATGCTATACATGAACCATTCTTATATGTATAAGATCTGTAGGATTTAGTTGTGATTGATTGAATATTTCAAATCGGTTAGCCAAAAATTATTCCAAGATATTTGAGAAGCGTTGAGGGTTTCTAACTTTCTACTAACCTTTTTGAGAACTTGGACGAAATTTCTTAGTATGCCGTCTGATGAGCTTCTTAGCTTTTGTTATAGTTAATTGCCTAGCGAAAGGAGAGAAATCTTCATCACTGTCACTCCACTCCTCGTTGAAGTCATTCCCTGCTTCACCTCTCATAGTTCTTAAGACAAATGCTTTCGGCTTGCGTCTTTGGGTATTGAAGAGTCCTCGAACAGAAGTTACAAAATTATCCCCTGCTCCATCACTTTGACGCTTAAACATTGTTTCATCTATGTCAGATAGGCTAAGGTCATCGTCACTAAACTCGTGATTCTTCTGTGATTTGTATTGTGATTTGTCAGTGAATTTCTTCCCCTGAAATTTAATTTGAAAGAGACTAATTAACTTGTCATGATTTCATCATCATTCCAGATTCCAGAAGCATAGAGTTTCATAAAAAGTGGATTCATAATGACTTATAATAAAGCAAAAATGCCCAATTGATAATTGTCACCTGTATTCCAATAACAGACTTCAGTACTCCACATGTTATGTGCTTTTTAACACGGGCAAAAAGTCTTTTCCATGTCCCAGTAAACTCAGCACTTGAAAATGTGTCAATCAACAATTTTAGGTCATCTACAACAAATCTTGTGCCCTCATAGGTAAGTAGAAGCTCCACCTGAGTAAAATCCGATTAAAGCAAGCAAATTTCTGACCTTAAATATACGAAATAATCGTAGAAACTAGCCAAATTACCTGACTTATCTTAATGTTTTGAAACTCCATCATCTCCTCTTGTGATTTTCCAGCTTTCTTGTCTTCATGATAATGGCGGCGAGACTTGACAGGTTTTGTCTTTTTGAGCTTCTTCTGTTTAGAGGAATCCCCTTGTTGGTCATTGGAAGATGACACGACGCAAGAATGAGACTGTAGAACAAGTTCGTTAACTACAGATTCTGCCACAGTTTCTTCCCAAGACCTATCGAAAGAAGATGTGCGTCTCAGTTCCTGAGCTAAACCACCAGTGCTAGAGCTAAAATTTAGCATATTAGATGCCTGCAAATAGAATGCAAGTAAAATCTGAAAAAGAAAGAATGGTGAAAGTTCATTTAAAACTTTGAAGTACAAACTAAGATGAAAGCCTACTTGAACATAATCATCATTTCTTTGTGACTGCACTGCGGCATTATAACTAGAAGATTCATGACTTGCTAACCCTTTCTTTACACGTTTTGAACCAGCTGTTGTTGAAACTTTCCAAACTTCCTGCAAGAGACAGAGTTAACAAAAAATGATTTATATAAACGATTTTTTTCTTAAACATATTTTCATTTACATACTAAATTGTAACCTGTCGTCTTTGTGAATCCTGCTCTTCCTCTGGGAAAAAGTACTCCCACATCATTTTGTACATTGTCTCTGACAAATGGATTCGAAGAGGGTAAATTTCTACCTACAAGATGTATTATCAAACGGATATTAGTACTCACACAACAAGCGAATGTAGTTCAGTTAAAAGACTTAAAACAGAGTCATAACATCACATCTACTGCTACCTAAGTAGAATATTATTAGCATATTTTTGTGTGTCACTTTTGCAAATCCACTAACAGAAGATAGAAAGAGAAAAAGAAAGCAACAGAACTACAGAAGACTTACCTGAAAAAGGTCAAGAGGATATTTTCCATCCTTCGGTGCTCCTTGCTTTGCATCCACACGTAGCATGAGTTTCCTGCAAATAAAATTTATAGATCACTTGTCAGAACTGATACAATTTGTAGTAACAAATGGGAACCACATTTCCAAAATCAGAACCAACGTCAAATAATGGTTCACCTATATATATATAACAATGTTCTTGCAAAAATAATCATTATTGAAGTGTGAGTTTGAGGTGCGTAGTACAAGTTCTATGGTTCTTTCATTTCTCTTAGCTTAAGCCATGATAGACTTTTCAATGCAACTAAAAAAACTATGATCGATGATTAAAATGTCTTGCAACTAATCTAATGTGATATGGAAAAAACACATGCATGGTAGATAAGCAAGCAAGGTAAACGTACTTTCCCCACTCGGATGGAGGATTCCATGCTGATAAAACCATATCCGACCTTGCATTACAAAGACAGTTCCTAACAACAAAGTACTTGGTGGTGAATCGAGCAACACCAATGTCTTTGTAGTCCCGATCAAAGTCATAAATCTGCATGAACAAATCCAATTCTCAATATGTAATGATTTTTTAAAACTTAATGCAATAGATTAAGTCAGAAGTGAACTAATAAGATTGAGGAAAGATTCTAAGCAACCTGATGTCTCTCAACATTCCATTTGTATAAAGAGTAATTAGCATACATGATGGTGAATAACTAGACATGATGAATAGACTTACCATGTCATTTATCTCTACTTCAGCGAAAGCTTTACCATCTACAAGCATGCACCAAACAACCTTGCTGATTTTCAAGGAAATGCGTGTAGCATAAGATGCACTTTTGTTCTTCTCCTTCTCCATCAGATTTGCAGCCTTCTGCAGCGCCATTCTTAAAGATGCATAAGCCATTTTTCTAGACCTTTGTGCATATAAGAGCTCTTTCTTTAGTCCTTCCACCTAAATCAGACCAGCAAGAAACGCAACATCAACTTTATATTTTCACAACAAAATAATTTTGTAGAAATACTTTCAAAGATATAGACAGTCATCAGAAAAAAGGCTGATTAATGTCTAACTGAATATTTGTATGCAGAGCACACATTAGCAATGAAACAAGTTGAAGCAGAAACTGTACCAACTAACAACTAAAGTTTAGACTTGGCTCTTTACTTCAATTGATTGGAGTGTGGATTTGGATGGTGGCGATGTGAAATGAAGGAAATGTGTACTTTTATTCACACTATCATCAGGACATAGAATCCAAATAAACATTCTTCTGTAGAGTCTTACCAGTATGGATCTTCTGGTACTGATCATCCACAATTCACCTTCCCTCTCCATATGGGTGTCTTCCATACTGTCGGAACAACAAGATAACTTTCTAAAATCATCAAGAAGCAAGTTTTGCTCCCGCTCTTTCTCTTCAAGGTTGATTTTTGCAAGTTCTACTTCTTCAACTCCGTATGGAACTACTTCATAAGCGTCGTCTTCAACATCATCATCATCACTCGGACATTGGAGACTACTTTTACGAGGCCTGAATCAAACAGAAAAACAAGTATTTCAAGTTTAACCCTAAGCAACATTGAGTTGAAGTGTGGTGGCTTTAGAGTACATATGGATTCTAAAATTTACTTGTGTTTATTATTTCAAGCTAGTAACTGCTAGAAGCAAGAAAAATTAATGAAATGGTATCGCCTTTTTATGTTTTTCAGATTTCAATACTCACTTTGGAAGCCTTGCGAAGAGAAGGTTGGCCAAAACGTCCATCATAACTTGGAATTGCCGAGATGTCATTGTAGCTGTTATATTTTGCGAATTAAAAGCAACCTCTTCTAGTGGTTTCACCTACAAGGGCATAAATTAGAATTAAGTTACTTACAAAGAAAACAATAATTAGGTTACTTGTCTACAAAGACCCTGAAAAATAAAATAAAACTCATTTTGTTTAGTTACAAGAGGGTATTGGTGGCTTATATACTTCTACTGGTTGATAGTATACAGCGTCCAAATTTAATGCACCCCACTCTTAAAGAATCAAAAATAATAGTATACCAACTCCTTGAAGTTAGTGCTACAAAACATATGAGATGTTTCAGAATTCTTCTAGTACTTGCAATTTAAACCTGCACATATAGAATTTCTGCTATGCCATTAAAGATTATCTCTGCATGCACTCCACTCTTATTGGACCTTCAAACTGCAAAGTTTGTGTACCTTTCGTTTTCTGTTAGAGTTACCAATATAATTGTCAAATGACCAAACTAATATGTAGCCTTTTGAAGTTAGAAATAATTCGTAGTAAAAGCCTAGACCATACTGGAATCTGTAGACAGTTGA
This sequence comes from Sisymbrium altissimum, assembly GCA_900406495.1. Lineage (NCBI taxonomy): Eukaryota > Viridiplantae > Streptophyta > Magnoliopsida > Brassicales > Brassicaceae > Sisymbrium > Sisymbrium altissimum. Next base: position 16,894 of record OVBI01002153.1, on the reverse strand, counting down.
GATGTTCATATGCCTACTTTTTCGATGTCGCTTTGAACGGTAACTAGATCAGTTCGCAGAAATCGAAGGAGAGATTCAAGAAACTACAAGTTGTGCAGCAAAAACTATAGAGAGATAGTATTACCTTCAAATCCGGGGTTACACCGTTGTGTCTAGTATACTGCAAGTACATGTCACAAGGCATGAAAACTCTTTCAAGTAGAGCTCCAGTACGCTTCAGCTTTGGTGAGTATCTCCGAATTTTCGGGAGCCACTGCACCCCAGCACCAGGGTCAACGTCAGTGAGAGCAACATGGGCCTGCACATGCTCTAAAATTCCAGAAAATTCCATTCGTGTCCATGTCATTTCAGGAATACATTCCGGACTCTGTACACTTGTAGTGCCAAGAGCCTGCTCAATAGCTTCTGCACCAACACGCATAATAGATTGAAACGATCGTGCTAGAACACGACCACTAACAGCAGCCAGCAGAAAGCGACCCTAGTTTCCATCAAAGTTAGGTTTATCAATGAGTAAAGAAATTCTTTTTTCCACCATAACAATAACAATGTCAATAGAATAGGTAAAGGTGTTGGATGCGCATTCCTATGAGGCAATGATTACTTACATTTGCTTCTTTTGAGTGAAGATTAAACTGTGGCGCAATGACATTCACCATAAAATGACTAGTCCCTTCTTCATCAGATCCACTGGTCTCAACTTTACCTAGATCTAGATAAAGGTCAAAAGTTAATAAAGTTAATGATGCATCAAGACCAAAGCAGCAAATTCTCTGCCACTCTCTTTGATGGAATGTATCTTTGCTGGATTTTCATTTTATCAAGAAACTCAAGCTCTTTGAGAAAATTTGAGTAAGAAAAGAAAAAAACTATGTGACTGACGTTAATCACTAAACCAAGACATACCAATTTTTTGGTTATCTCCACGGCTTGCAGGGAATCTTGAAATTTCTTCGTGATCTTTTTGGTTTTCTTCAAGAATTTTTCTCTGTGTATACTGACGAGAAGGAGAAGGTTTAGGAGGTTCGAATGCCTTCGATAATCCACCAACAAAAGAGAAAACAGCATCCCTGTTCTCTATCGTCCACAAGAGTTTTAGGCCATAAACAAAGACACGCTGACAATTATCAGGAAGGATAACATTGAATCCATCATCATCATCATCACTAGCATCTGATCGCATATGTTCATCACTCTCGCTTCCATCCTCAAACTCGGACCGCACATTGGTCATCTCAAGGTTTCTTCTTCCAGCCTCTTTCCATGCCAATAGTCTTTCAGGATCAGCTTTTGGGGACTGCTTTCTGACTGTAAAATTATCAGAAGACAATAGAAACCCTTGATCGCGATGCTTCTCATCTCCCTTATGCTCATCTTTATCAATAAAAGCCTTAGGTACATGAAGGTCAAGACCCTGATATACAAGGTCAAGAGCATCCCTATTGCATTCCAATGTATACTTTTGCTTCCCGCGGCTATAGCATAACTCATATTTTAGCTTTGTAATATTAAAGGTCAATCCATTGGCAGGGTCATCAGAGGCACGAGTCATGTACTTTATTAGAAAAGGAGTGGCATCTACACGGAGCATAAACTCCGTCATCACTTGATCTAGAGATAAGCCTTCAGATATTGCAACTCTTGGGACTCCAAACCTAGGCCATGCAGAGAAAGAACGTAACTTGTGCGGAGGATCACAATACATATCACAGAACTTGAGTATCCATGACAAATCGTGTGCTCCAAGATTCATTGTTGGTGATGTATGAGACATGCTCTCATTCTTGTCGTTGGGTCGAAGGGATAAATTCCATCGAAGCGAGAGTGATGTTGATCTAAACGGATCGGGAATATTCAAAGAACTCTTAGAATCGCATTCCCAGTCCATTGTAACTTCGATATTAAACACCGGGGCTTCGAAAAATGCAACTGTAGAGTTTCCCTCTAGAACCTTTGGAGAGTGTCGACTGACCAAACTCTCAAGACTGCTCATATGTATCTTAAAGTCTTTAGCATTAACAGACAAACGACCATATGAATGCTGAAATTTAATAGGACCAGTCACTATTTGGAGTTTATCTTGACTCTCATATGGATCTGTTGTAGCAAGAACAGTCCATTTCGATTCAGAAAAAGACAAAGTGATATTACCATGAACGTAGTTTCTCATACTATCCCACCATGGTAAACTTTGTTCCTCTTTGGGCACATGTGGGACACTTGGATTCCTTTGGCTCATAAGAGCCACTGTGAAGGCATAGCTAATGTCTGCAAAAGCTGGTTCATATCCAACTCCAAAAGAAAATTCTCCTTGTTCAAAGTATAAGCGCAGATCCGAGTACGTCTTCATTGGTGGAGTTGTGCCGCCATTGCCTACAAAGCCATCTTGGGAAATTTGTGGCTGAAAACAATGACAAGAAGTCAACAATCAGTAAAGTGAGATCATAACAAAGATACATCAAACATAAAAAGAAAATAATGATACCTGTTGAGCAATGGAAAAAGTCAGTATAGGACCTTCACATTTGCAAGAAGTGGCGGAGAAAAGAGGAAGTGTGTAATTTCTTAACTTAACTACCAAGCTTCCAGTTTTTAAATCAACCTTGCTCCCACTTATTTCTTCACAAGTAGGATCAAGCTTTTTCAAAACTTCCATCAAACCAGCATCATCATCGCCACCACAAACTGACGTCAAGCTTAAGTCTAAATCTGTGGCACAAACAGAAAGAAGAGAGTTCCTAGAAGAACTTGGCTTAAAACCTGCCTGGAAGCCCTCACTACAAGAACCTGAACCTTCCGTAGGAAGTAAACCCTGGCATGCCTGATAGTACGATTGAAACGACCGCTTGTGAAGCTGTTCCTTCACTTTGTTAATAGCTAAAGAATCATGGACATCAATTTCCACCCCATCAAAAGTCATCTTTCTTCCACCTGAAGGATCACTTGTTTCTACACCTTCACGGTGCTTGATAAAATCTTCAAAAAATCTCAATCTTACAGCCAACTCACAGGCTTCTTTCTTCATTAGCTGATAGTGTTCGTCAAGCCAACCCTGAATTGGTTCTTCCTCAATATATGCGGTTAGCCTCCGTATGCACAATCTTATGCGGCCAAAATTTGGACTAGATTCCTTAGGCTTCAAGCTTTCTCTCTTTCCTGGAAAAATCTTTTCTTCTTTGGATACAGTTGTAAGCCTCAAGCCTCCCAACATCTCCTCAATCGAATCAGCTATGACACGCAACTGTAGTTTGTAAGGCATGCAAATATTCACATCAAGTCCTTGTACTACCCAGTCCCAAGGATCACTTTTCATTACATGGGACGCATCAGACTTACTCGAAGAGGCGGTAGGGATTCTTGAGATTTGAATTCTTGTAGTTTTCAACACTCGAGATCTGTTAAAAGCAACCATAAGCCCTTCAACAAGCACTCCTATCCAAGCATTCTCAGTAAAGATAGATCTTGCCTCAAATTTAACCTCCACACCATCTCCTACCTGAGCTGATATCGTCAACATTTCCACATCAATAGCGAGGATAGATTCCTTTTCCGTCTCCACGTTAACCGAATCGGACTCGCATTCATGTTCTTTAAGCCCTTGTGCATATACCAGTGATCTCAAACGTAGAAACAGTTCATAGAAAGATAGGTGAACGCCAGGCTCCCAACCAAATGATATGTCAGTAGCACTTAAAAGATTACAAACGTCAAGACCACCAGATTGACGTGTAAGCTGCACGTTGTGCATATCAAACAATGTGACCTTCGAACAAGTTTGATGCTCTAGATAGATGGACTTCGCTCTTGAAAATTCAATTCGGACTGAGTGTTTATCCTTGTTTTGAGAAAAGCTAAACCGTGTTATTTCAAGAGAGACTGAGTACTTCAATCTTTTACATTCTTCTGGTGATGCAGTAGAGAGAATGTTCGCAGTGCTTGGTGTACCGTAATTGTCGGATTTAGAATCGTCCATGATTGTATTATCCAATCGTCTAGCATCACAGAAATTTACACAGCAACGTTTAAGATTAAGGTTCACAAGCCTAATTCCTTTCTCAGATGCATCAGATAGTTGTACTTCAGTCTTATTCGTCTTTCCGCCAGAAACAGATAATGTCTTAAAGAGATCTTTGAAGGAGATAGCATTTGTTATAAGAGATTCAACACGATTGTAAGATAAATAGATGCTCATTCTAGTCACGCTTACTGAGTGTACCAAGTCATTTCTGATATCTCTTCTTGCCCAATTCAAGCTAATCTTTGCTATATGCATCAACAAACCAGAGTTTGGCTCTGTTCCCCAAATATTTTCTCTAAATCTTTCGTACTCATCTGCCAAATGCAGATTCAGTTCTCCTAGTTCAACATCAACGGCTGTGCCTATACTCGAAATGTTATTTGCAAACACATGTGATGACTGCGAACTAAACTGTAATAAAAACACCAAGAACAAAATACCGCTTAGCATTTCCTAAGACAAATTCATATGTGATTAAATCAACTAGTTCCAAAAGTTGTTTTTTATAATTTCAAAAACGATAATGATAATCAAAATTTATTATTTAGTTTGTAATATTTAATTTTTAATATGTAATTTGTGATTATTTATGACATTATGCTAATGAAATGCATGCCACGATAGGTTTGATATATACTCAAGCACTAGAGATACGGGTGGATAAGTTTACTTACATGATACAAAGGCAAATCATCGATACCATATAGCATAACAGTCATCTCAGGGGCTGAAACTGTGCCTCTCCACACAATAGTTTTTATATCAGGAGCTTTTGATTTCTCGATAGTGCGAATTTCCTCTTGAAGCATTGGGTTTCTCTTTTCTAAGAAATGAAGGCGCAACCATGGCTCTAGCCTGGAAATGACTAGATCACACCGGGTACCTCCTAGCTTTATCTCAACTTCAGCATTAATAGGCAGAACCGGCTGAAAAGAGAAGGTAGCCCATCAAGATAATATGTAAAATCATAAACTTACATGGTTTAAAAAGTATATAACTCAAACGGATGCATACCAACACAAAAGTGACCATTCCCATAAATTTATATGATATATACAAGAATAAGTTGCCTTTCCTTTATGTATGAAGAATTTGTCAAGTATCTTAAGTAGATAAATTAATATTTAGGAGATTGAAATAAAGTTACCAATGACCATGCAAAATATAAAAGAGCCCATGATCTCATAGGAAAATCGAAGAGTAAAACTACAAACGGAAATCTAAGTTTCAGAGAATAGTTATCTAATACAAACTCTGCATATTGTTTATATTTAGAAATATATAATGTTAGTGGTGTCAAACCTGAACTGGGATCTCGATAGAAGACACTACAATAACTTTAATAATCTCTAATATAGAGGATTCAGCTTCTCTAAAAACCTGCGAAGGAACAAGGAAGCATAGCATCACTGACACATTAGAAAGTAATTTGTATACTATCCAATAAAAAACTTCCATAACACGATCATACATGAATGTCACTGAGTTCCATCTGAATATCGAAACGTGTACTCTCCCCTGTCTCTTCAACAGAATTTGATTTAACACTCGCCAATGTAACCACTGTAACGTTATTCACCGCAAAAAGATCATGCTCTCGATTTACACATTTGACATCTAGTTTGCGTAAGCTGAACGCAACCTGCATATATGACCAAACTCTTAGTGTAACAAACCAGTGAAAGAGAAGGAACGATAATCATAGATAACCTACAAATGACACCTTGAATTAGGATGCCTAAGTATATGAGATTGTATTTATCCTCTAGAAACTTTCAGAACATATAGTATTACATAACAATATAACATTGTGTGTGTGTGTCATTTGTTTTATGCTCCTTAAGGCCAAGTATTTGCCAAAACAATTCATAAGATTTAAATGGAGAGAAAATATTGTATTATATAACACTTCAATGGCGTAGAATCGAAACAAGCGAATGCTTTTGAGCAATGGATCTTCCAAGAGCAACAAGACTGATGGTACCAAACAAGAATGTACTCTGTGAATGCAGCAATCAGTAGAATTTCTCAACGAAAAACATTGTAAAAATTATCTCCAGCAAACAACTGAAAGAAGAAACATTAACAGAAAGGTTGATGAGACTCAAGAATTACAACTCTCACATATCTACAAAAGTAATGAATTGATGTTATATATAAGAGTAATCTTTTCGATCATGAAGATTCAAAGAAGACGTAAATAGTTGGCCGACTAAGAGAATATAAGAAGGCACATAATCAGCTAATTCACTTTTTACTAAGCAACCTGACCTTTTCAGGAAAATACGTAGAATATTTTGCAAGCGCTGACAGCTGATGATCTTTATGAGGTTGTTTGGCAGACGAGGAAGTAGCTGATAATCGTTTGCTTTGGGAAAATAAACCATCGTCCAATTTCATAGTTACATCTCCAGATACAATTTCCATGTTTCTTATAACCACCATACCTAATGATCTATATCCAGGAGAAGCAACAAAAAAAGTACCACCAGTGAGCAAACAACTAATTGAGTATAAGATTTATCTTTTAATTTGTAGCATATGGGCACATCCATGGAATACGTCACAGAGCAGTTAGACAGTGCAAGTTTTCCAACATAGTCTACAAAATTAATCCAATTTAGGAGGATTTACTTCATGTAAAGAATTAGATACCATTGACAGTACCTGTCATATCTAACTTGGCAAGCGAGAGAGAGTTCGTCACAAGATAAAGCAGCAGAGGATCTCATCACAACTTTAAGATCACATATCAGGACTTGTATGTTTAGCTCTCCAGAAAGAAAACCAACATCAAATTTAATTTTACCAGCGGACGCTGACTCAAAGGAACCCTGTAAAACGCTCAAACCAGCAACTTATATAAAGTCTGATGATATAAACTTTGTTGCGTAAAAAAAGAAAAAAAAAAAAAGAAGCAAAGAACTATATTTTCCTTTGTCCAAGTAAATATACAAACTATAATGCAAAAATGATGTAAAAAGATCGCTCATAAGTTATTAGTATTTTAGTGTAGATAGTGTAAAAAAAAGGGACAAATGACATGCCACTACAAGCTTTTACAGAAGCATTCTTTCTCAGCTACATAGAAAATACTTTAAAGTCTTTTCTGCCTCGACAAATAAGCAGTAAAATGTTTTCAGAACGTGCTTACCGTTTCAGACTTCACCACGACATCCCACAGGCATTTCCAACGGCCAACGCGGAACCGAACAGATATTCCTAGGACTCGAATAAGCATCCATGCAAACAACCTCGAACAAAGGCTGGAAGAAGATTGAAAATATAAACTGTTAGATCAAGAAGAGAATACATAAAGAAGAAAAACGCAAGCACAGCAAATTATATAAGGATTAAAGTAATACTTGCAAATCGTCAATTTCGATTAGTAGCACTTTAATTTGAAGACAAAAAAGTTACAATAATTTGGTTCCAACCAACCCCAATATCTCACCTAGCTAGCTAGTATGAACTGATTTGAACTTGTTTCATTAGTATAGTTAGGATCAACCCCATAATTCAAGCGAGAACACAAATTTATAAAATAATAAACAAAAAGAACACATAAAGATCACCCACAAAATGATGATGATGGAAACAGTCAGAAACCCGAAGTATAACGTCGCAGATGAAGCCGCCATTTCCACCCAGCCGAGAGAACTAACTTACCCAGCCGGATAACTGTAATTCTCACGGCCAAGGTAATTAGTTAAGGCTCACCGTGGCCGCAGTCTAAGTTGGAGGAAAAACCCAATCGTTCAAAATCAGTAAAATTCAAAACATAAAAAGGTAGTTGACTTAGCTGCCTCCATAGACAAAGATCCGATCGGCAAGGTTTTAGGGATTCTTTTAGTCAACCATCTTCATTCTTCATTCTCATCACACGTTAATTAAACAACATGATCATTTCTATACATTATTTGGAACGTGATATTTTAAAAAAATATCCTTATGTGTAGCTGTAACAAAAAATAATATTTAATTATAGGGGTATACCATTTATAAGTAGCCTATATCTTCGATTATAACTGTATTTATTGCATTTAAGTCTTTCAACAGGTGTTATAACTGGCGACAAAAAAAACAGGTGTTATAACTTCTTAGCTTCAAAACATTCTGACAAATTCTTTTTCAAAATAAAAAAAAGATATAAACAATAACAAAAGAAAAAACATATCCATTAGTCAAAAACACACGAATTTCCTTTCTTTTTCTTTTTAGAAACTTTTGTCATAGAAGAATTTGGACTCTGGTGGGATTAATCCTTATCCTGTTTTTATTTCGAGTGAAAAAGGTGTCTTTGATGCGTTTTGATTTTTTCTTTCCTCAAATTTAAGGTTTGTCTTATTTTCTGGGGTTTGGGGTTTTCGATCGTCTGTAAAGGAGTAAAAGTTTCGAGTTGTTCTTTGTTATCTTTCTTTTCTCTCGGTTATTGTTACTTGTGGGAATGTCTACTGCATTCGATCGCACTCTTCTGGAGATGTCTCTCCAGAAAGTTGATGAGCCGTTCGAATTGCCGGATTTACCGGAGTGCAAATCGTTTAAGGGGAATAAGTTAAGTCTTATAGGAAGGATTCTCAACCCTGATTTCCAAAGAGTATCAGATATCATCCTCGACATGCCTAGAAAATGGCAAAAGTATGTAAGAGTTCGTGGAATTGCGCTTTCTCAAGAACAGTTTAAGTTCATCTTTCAGTATGAGCATGATCTGATGGATACTTTTTAAAAAGGTGTTCAGACGTTTGATGAGTGGAATCTTGTGACTGAACGCTGGGTAGAGGAACCACCGGATGATTATCTCAACTTTGTGACGGTTTGGGTGCAAATCAAGAATATCCCGGTCAATTTTTATACGCGGAATATGATCTTTAATATTGCTGGTTTTGCGGGTCGCGTTGTAGAGGTGGCTTTTGATCCAGAAAAATTGCAAAGCAAGGCATATGTCAGGTCTAAAATTCATCTTGATGTTACAAAGCCGTTGAGGCGTTCCAAGGTTATCAATCTTCCGAATGGCAAGTCGGTCATTTTAAGTTATTTTTATGAAAGGATCCAAAAAAGGTGTTTCATGTGTCAATGCCTCACACACGCTCAAGAAAAATCTCTTCTGTTTATCAAATCTTGAAAAGGCAGTGCTAGTGGATCAAAGAAGGTGTCTTTTGAAAAGTAGAAGAGTTCGGAAGTGGTTTTATCAAAAGATGACCATTTGTTTGGTGTTCTGACCGATGATCAAGTTGGTCTCCATCCGATCTCTGGTCGTCCAAAGATTGCGTTAGCGGTGTTACAGCAACTGAGACTTTATATTTTGTCAAACAATGGTGAAGATAGACTTCTGAAGGAAGAGACAATCAAGAGTTCGATTGCTGAAGTCATGAAGAATCCGGAGGAGATGCTTTCAATGCTTAGTTTGGAACCCCCTCCTATTTTTTCTTCTCACCTGGATAAAGGCAAAGGAATCGTTTTTGGTTATGAAGGAAATTATGGTTTACCTTATTCTTTAAAGCATTCATCGGAGTCAAAGAAACTGTTAGGAGATGCGATGGGCCATGCTCCATTAGAGTTTGAAGGGGGTGAGCTTCATCAAGTGAGCTTCGTCAAGCTCAACTGGAATCGATGAAAGCTTCTTTTGCCGGGGGATCTTCGTCAGGTGGGTTGTTTGTTCAGAACGTGTTTCCCTCTGGAATCTCATCTGCCAGTTTGTCTACTAAAAGGAAAACTCCCCGTCGTAGAATTCCTAAAAAGAAAAGAGCTCAGTTGAATGAAGAACAGATTCAGGAGATGATTGCCTGTCGTCTTAAGAAAGGTTTACCATCTGGAGTGTTAGAAAAGAGAAAAGCGGAAGGTGTTCTAGATAAAGGAAAAGCAACCAAAGTTTCCAAGTCTAACTCAAATACGGTGGTCCCCAGATTGCGATCGCTGCCTCATTAATGAGCATTTTTAGTTGGAATTGCCAGGGCGTGGGGCGGCCTCATGGCCTGGTGATTCCTCGTCTCCGTGAAATGCGCAGCGAACATTTCCCGGAGATGTTGTTCTTGATGGAGACTAAAAATTGTAGAAATGTTATGGTGGATCTTCAGGATTGGTTAGGGTATGATAGAATCTTCACAGTGGAGCCAAGAGGGTGTAGTGGTGGCTTGGCTTTATTATGGAAGAGTACTGTATAGTTATATATCAAGTTTGTGGATAGTCATCTCATTGATGTTCTTGTACAGCTGGATAATGAGGTGTTCTTTGTTTCTTTTGTGTATGGTGAGCCAGTTGATAAGTTGCGTCATACCTTATGGGAAAGGTTATCTAGAATTGGTTGTGGTCGGAAAGGGATTTGGTGTATGATAGGTGACTTCAATGCAATTCTTCATAACGGCGAAAAAATTGGCGGTCCATTGAGAAGTGAAGCATCTTTCATTCCCTTTGGGGATATGATCAAAGTGTGTAAAATGAAAGAATCGCCGAGTAAAGGGAACAGTCTTACGTGGGGTGGTATGAAGCATAATCTTTGGATTCAATGTATGTTAGACCGGTGTTTTGACAATATGGATTGGTTTCTGAAGTTTCCTGCTTCAAACCAGGTGTTCTTAGAAAAGCGAGGATCAGATCATCGTCCAGTGCTTGTCAGACTAATCTCATCGGAGGAATCGTATAGGGGTTCTTTTCGTTTTGATAAGAGGTTTCTCTTTATCCAAACATAAAGAATACAATTGCACATGCTTGGTTTGCTTCTTCTTCAATGCTGAATAAAGATGTGGCTACGAGATTAAGAGATTGTCGAAGAAATTTGAGTAAGAGGAAGAAGGAAATCAATCTCAATTCAAAGGAAAAGATCATTGCTTGTCAAAAAGAGTTGGAGTTTGAACAGTCGTCTGTTTATCCCTGATTGAATGTGGTTTACTTCTTTAAAAGAGATCTTCTGGTTGCTTATCGTGAAGAAGAAATGTTTTGCGCTCAAAAATGTAAAGATCAATGGTTGGGGCTTGGAGATAATAATACTCAGTTTTATCATGATTCGGTCAAGTATGCAAGAAGGAGAAAGGTTCTTGATGTTTTGATTGATGATGAAGGAAGAAGTCAAAGATCGGATGCTTCAAAAAGGGATATTGCGGTTAAGTACTTCCAAGAGTTTTTCAAATCTTCTAATCTTCAGCATTTGCAGTCGTTCTTTGATGATTTTCAATCCAAGGTGTCTGTTCATATGAACAATGAACTTATTAAGAAGGTGACGAAAAAAGAAGTGAAAGAAGCTGTTTTTGTCATTAATAGTTCTAGTGCTCCAGGAGCTGATGGGATGACAGCTTTGTTTTTCCAACAGTTCTGGGATATCATTGGTGATAAGGTGTCTGAAGAGCTCATTCTCTTCTTTGATTCTGGTGCCTTTCTAGTGGAGTGGAATTACACTCAGTTGTGCTTATTACCCAAGGTGATAGATCCCTCTTTGATGACTCATTTAAGACCAATTAGTCTTTGTTCGGTTATGTACAAAGCTGTTTCCAAGATTATTGTTAGAAGGTTGCAACCATGGCTATCCGATATTGTATCTCCTGCTCAGTCGGCTTTCGTAACTGAGAGACAGATTACAAATAATATTATAATTGCTCATGAGATGGTTCATGGTTTACGCTCGCACATGAAGGTTTCCGAAGAGTTTATGGTCATCAAATCAGACATGTCAATGGCTTATGATAGAGTGGAGTACGCATATGTCAGAGCTCTCTTGCTTGCTTTGGGTTTTCATGAGAGCTGGGTTGAATGTGTGATGTTTTGTGTATCTACTGTTTCATATTCGGTGCTCATTAATAATCAATCTTTTGGCCTCATCTCTCCTCATAGAGGATTAAGGCAAGGAGACCCGATTTCTCTATTTCTTTTTGTGATGTGTATGGAAGGTCTATCCCGCCTAATCAACAAGGCAGAAAGAAGGGGCGTTTTGGATGGGATTCGTTTTGTTTCTGAGGGTCCATCAATAATGCACCTTTTGTTTGCAGATGATAGTCTGTTTGTGTGTAAAGCTTATGTGTCTCAATGTATGGCGTTGCAAAGTATCATTGAAGATTAAGGAAGAGTTTCTGGGAAATGTGTTAACTCAGCGAAATCTTCCATCACTTTTGGGTCCAAGGTTGATCCGGCTTTACATGAGATCATTCAGGAAAAATTGGATATCTTCAATTTGGGAGGTGCTGGTACTTATTTGGGATTGCCTGAATGCTTCAGTGGCTCTAAGGTAGAATTGTTGGCTTTCATTAAAGAGAGTTTGAAGGGCAGGTTATCAGGTTGGTTTGCGAGATGTTTATCTCTCGGGGGAAAGGATGTTCTTCTTAAAGCAGTGGCAATGGCAATGCCCGTTCATGCAATGTCTTATTTCAGACTTCCTAAGCAAATGTGTAGGGCCATCACTGCGGCAATGTCTGAGTTCTGGTGGAATTCTATAGAGCACAAGCTCAAAAAGGACTCCGTACACCAATATAATCTCTTATATCCCGCTTCATTCTCAACTATCCCTCTCAACATACAATTCCGAAAATACCTTTTATGAATAACACAAAATTAAAAAAAAAAATTAAAGGATAAGAAAAAAAGAAATTGGGTGGAGCCCACCCCCAATTTCGTTTGTGTCGTCTTCTTTCTGATCTTCTTCTTCCTTTTCCCCAATCTTCTACTTCTCTATTCATAAACTAGTTTGTTTTGCTTCATTCTTCTTTATATCTCTATTTTAAGATGATTTCTTGCATATAATACATCTTCCACCATCTTAATGTTATTTTATTATAAGAAATTTGAGATATTAGGGTTTTGAATTATTTGATGATCCAATTTCAATTCGTAATAGATTGGATTCACTAAATTTCTATATACATATTAAACTTGTTTCCGAAGTTTATTAGGGTGGTTACACTGATAATTATGGATTGTATATGATAAAGAAGAGAAATCATAATAGAAGATGGAAGTAGAACTGGTACAACTCGAAGAACAATAAAATTAGGTTAATAGTATAACTGTAAGATTGGTAATACTAGTAAAATTAGTACAACTCAGATGGAGGTAGAACTGGTAAAATGTACAACTCGTATTATTAGTATAACTCATGTGTGCTGATGTTGTTTATTATTATTTTCAGATAAAATTGCATTGTTTCGTCATACATTTTGATTATGGGGTGTGAGACATGAAGTACGATGGAATCAGACATACTATAATATTTCTAAATTAGTGATGAAGAGAACGGAGATCACGTATTCATAGCTAGTTGATAGACTATGCAGAAAGATCATGATCGAATAAACTAAAGCAATGCTTAACTATTTGATAAACTCTATGTCTATTATCTTAGAGTAATTTAACTTTTTAGACAATTTTTTTATCACCATCTTTTTTAAGTTTTACATAATATACCTAATACTTTTAAGGTTTGTTTTACAACCTAACCCACATTATTGTTATAAAAAATTACATATATAGTTTTATACATGCTATGATATAAAAATATAAATATATTTAATTTCATAAGTATAACTGAAAACGTTTGGTATAACTAGTACAACTGTGAAAACATTGGACATCTAAATCTATATTTTTAAACATATTTGTAAATTAAAATAGCCAATAACAAATTAATATTGGTTTATACAGAAAAACTTGACATCTAAATTACTTTTATAAATTTGAATTTTGGTTATTGGTTACACCAACATCTTAACTTTTACATAATCTACCATATACTTCGAAGCTTAGTTTGAAATGTAAACAATTCTAAATTTGAAAACAAACCACTAGCATTTTTTTAAACATATAGTGTTACTAGAATGTGTTAAATGTAATTTATATACTTAATCTCAAAAGTACAACTAAAATCTATTCATTTAAAACATGGTATAAATAATTATTAATTTTAACTACCAGAGTACAATTCTTTTGAGCTTGGTATCAACTTGGTATAACTCAAAAATTGGTATAAATCAATATTTTTAAACATGTTTATAAATAAAATAGGCAAATAAAAAATCAATATTCGTTTATAGATAAAAAAAATTGACATTTGAATTAGTTATGTTTGGTATGATGTAATCCGTTTGTTGTGTTTCTATTGCTTTTTATGACTTGGAGCTTTAATAGAATACACGTTATTTATGCCATATATAATAGGTAAAATTAATACAACTCTTTGATATATTTTGCACGTATTATATGTTTGGTACAACTAGTATGATTTTTAATATATTTTGCACGTATTATATGTTTGACTCAAATAGTATAACTCTTTGATATATCTTGACACGTATGGTATGTGTTGTACAACTGGTAAAAATGTCGTAAAAGTTAAACATCAAAATCAACATTTTTAAACATATTTCTAAATTGTAGAATAAGTAATAACAAATCAAAACTGGTTTATAGAGAAAATTCAAACATCTAAGTTATCTTAAAAAGTTTAATACTGGTTGGATCAACATCTTAAATTTTACATATTCTACCTTATACTTGCAATGTTAGTTTTAAATGATGCTAATTATTGAAAACAAGGTACCATCATATTTTTTTGCATGTAATGTTACTATAATGTTTGAAATGTAGTTTACATACTTAATTTCATAAGTACAATTAAAATATTTTATTTAAAGTATGGTATAACTAATTTTTAGATTTTAAGTACCAAAATACAATCCTTTAGAACTCAGTACAATTGATGTTGTGGTATAACTCTTTGTTAATTAAATTAATTTTTAATTCACTTTCTCATGATGTTGGCGCACGTTTTCTATATTTGTGATGATGTCGACGCTCGTTTTATAATCATACATTGACAGTTATACCAATAATTCTAATTGTACTTTTTATATCAGGTAATAATATTAAAGGTAATTACATCAATAATACTAGTTGCCCTTAATAAATTAACATAAATGAGTCAATATCCTTCAAATATTCCACAACACCAAATAGTCTAAAAACATAGTATAACACAAAATAGTATTAAAAATAAAGCATAACACAAAATAGTTTGAAAAAAATTTAACATCCTTCTCACTTATAGACATAATGAGTCTTTAACACATAATTTCAACAACAAAATTTCAGAAATCCCATGGGAATGTTTCACTCGCATCTATGTCATCAACCACTCTCAGAAGGAAAAACTCTATTAGAGATCCAGCGTTTGACCTTCTTTTTAGCATAGCGTCTAGTAAGTATAGCACCACCATCTTCAAGCGATCATTCAGCTTCTCCAACACTTTTTCAGCACTTATTCTTTCCTTCTCTTCCCGAAAGTGTTTGGCCACAAATTCCTTTTCTTTTGTGGGCACTTTGATGACATCTTACATTCCTTTCGAAATCGGAGGCTTTAAGAAAAAGTCAGAGTGGTCGCAATGGTTTTATAATCTTCTCATCCTCCTATAAAACAAAATAAAATTTGAATTAATTATTCCAGTTGTACTAATTATACCAGTTCTACTAATTATACCAGTTGTACCAATTAACCTAGTTATATTAATTATACAAGTTGTAACAATTATCGTAGTTATCCTAATAATACTAATTAGGTAGTAACATGTACTATGTGCAGGGTGAAAATATTCTGTAATTATTATATAATATTTAATCTATATTATAACATTTTCTTAGAAATTGAATGTTTACAATTTTTTTAAAATATTTAAATATAATTCTATAATAGGTATTATTTAAATATATGGTTTGATTATGAGTTTAAATCAATATATTTGTAATAAATATAATATAAAAGAGAATATTTAATATTTATGTATTTTTATTTTTTGAATATATAAATTAATTTAAATAGAATTCAATTTAATGATGATTTGATGATTTATATATATTGCATCAAGTTTCTATATATAGGTAAAATTTAAAATGTAGTATAATTCAAAGTAAATAATTGTATTTTTTGAATGAATAATATTAAATATAAATTTTTATAATACAGATAAAGTACATAACTGATATTGAATATATATATAATTTAGTGATAGAGAAAAAAAATATATTTGTAAATGGTTAAATTATAATAGTTTTTTTAAATATAGAATAAATAATAGAAAAATGAATGTATAATTTTGGTTAGAAAATGAATTTATATTTTTTTTAAAATAAATGCATTTGTTTAGTTATATATAATAGGATAATCTCTAAATCAAGAAGATAATTAGTATTTTTAAAAGTGCATTTTAATCTAATACTAGAGGCTGCGCCCGCGTCCTGCGCGGGCGGACGATCGGACTCAGCCGGGTTTCTCATAGACTCTCGGCCAAGATGGTTTTGGATAATTGGTTCACCATGGACTGGACGTTTTTGTTGGGCATTCTGTTGGGCCTCCCACACTATTTGTTACTGTTCATCGTTCGCCATCCTCTGATAATGTTTTACGTAGATTGGGCTTCTCTTTTGAATTTAAACGATGGAGTTTGACGGTCTTGGTTTAATTCAAGTAATTCAAGTGTACCAATTTTAGGGGTCAATTAATTATTTGACCATATGAGAATAAAATTTCATAAGAACGACTATATGTCATAACCATTGCTGTCGTCAGTTATTTGTATATTAAACAAATGTGGTAAACGTTTTAATATTTCCTTGAATGGCAGTTTATTTTTGTTATTGGATTTTAGTTTAGTTGCGATTTCTGGACGTTTGGCTATCCCATTTTCTCCATAGTCATCATTAGGGTTTTGAATTAATGCCTTGATATAACTGCCCATCAATAGGCGTCATTACGAAAAGTTATCTCTGTAAAGAACTTATTTTTTTTATAAGTTGTCTCTCTCTTTCTTTGAGAAACCTTTTTTTTCCCCTTTGTGATATTCTTTCGTACAAAATAGTCTTCAAAAACATGGTGAGTTATGATATGTTGAGTGAAATTCATCCCAA
>OVBI01002152.1:0-18906 GCA_900406495.1 Sisymbrium altissimum | reverse complement strand
TGAGAGTTTAGTTATTTCTTGTAATTTTTTGAGGGATTAGTTAAAATGTTTTTTTTTTTTTTGGGTGGTTCGATCATCTATCTAATCAATGTAGAAAGAAACAAGCAGTTAGTTCCTATCTTCCTTAGCTCATCCGCAGCGTTCTGAACGGTGTTAACTTGACGTGAGTCTATGAACCCATTGACGCAAACGCCGTAATCCGACACAACCGCGGTCAAAAACCTTCTCAGCGACTTAACATGTCGTTTCTTGATGCTATTCTTGGCCTTCCCAAGATTATAGGCCGCGTCCCTAAGAGTCGCGTAGCATATCGCAACTTGTTGGTTTCCGTTTTTATACTTTGCAGCACTTGCTATCGCCATTCTTGTCTTCTTCTCAAGAGCACAAATCGTGCTACGCGTGGCTCGTCTGGGACTTGACCCTTTAACCAGAGGTCGACACAAAGTTGGATATGCCGTTTGGCTGCAGAGGCCCTTGAAATGTGCTTCGGCGGCTTGGTTTGCCGTCAAGATGATCACGGTAACGGCGATGGTCGTGAGGTAGAGGTGGGTTTTGTTGCAGCCCGCCATATTGTTTATTTTTATTTTTATAAAATGTTCTTTTTAAAATTGGAAAGAAATGATCATGGGCAATTTTCTAATTAAGTCCCTCTCGCTATGAATAGAAATATATTTTTGGTTCAGAATTATTGGTAACGGGAGTTTGCTGATATTTGTTTTCTTGGTAAACTATAAAGTTGATTTGTTTGAGGTTTAACTTCTCTTAATTGTTTGAGGTTTAACTTCTTTTTAGGAGAAAACTAATCCTAGAGGCTTGTATATTTAAATCACACAAACCTAAAATTTTAGATCGCAAAGTCTCTTTCGAAGCAGAAATGTCATACATGATTTTTCAAACAAGCAAATTATAGAATGACCAATTTAGTTTTTATACCAAATACTATATCTTAAGATATGTATTTTTTATTTTATTTTACTAGTTGTTTTAGAATAATTGTAGGCTTTTTTCCTTTTGTAAGAATAACAAACTATTAGCACTGTAGAGCTTGAAGTAATCGATGGACAATCGGCCAGTGACCAATGATGGTCATCAACTTCCAACTCAATCATAATATATCGATCTCTTATCCCTTTAAGCATATATTAGTGTATAAAATGATGTATCCATGCTGGAAACTGCCATCGAACATTTCTATCGATCAGATTTGTTATCAAAATAATCGATGGAAGAAATCAGAATTTTAATAATTTGCATCATTGCATGCAATGTTTACTTTAATCTTTGGTTATGTACCTAAATTAGGTCATAATTCTCTAGTTACAAGTACAAACCGTTTGTGTCTCAAAGTCAATAATAAAGAAAGAAAACCTTGATAAATAGGTTCTCTGACACATTATTAGATACAAACTATTATTTTCTCAAGAGAACCATACAATGGTTGAGAAAGGTTATCGAAAGATGATGACTTGTAGCTCAAGTGACCCTACCTTGTCCTTTTTAAAACATCGATCCTAAAACCTCCAATTATTGTTAAAATAACGTAGTTGATATAGTGATCTTTGAATATTTTTCACTCACATCATTGCACTTAAAATGTCCTATTGGCGAATAGCAATCAGTGTTTGGAAAGCAAAACATATATTTTTTTAAAAAGCAAAACATTTGAATCAAATAAAATGATTTGATAGTTGGAATCACCTTATCTAGTTATCTTATATATATATTTTTAATATAAAATAACAACTTTTCTCATTATTCCAACTAATGTGTTTGTTTAGATTTTTCTTGGAGGTTCAGATTTTTAAATTCGGAAACTAGAGAAGGATGTTGAAAATCAAAGGATGAGTGCTGATATGAAATCATCACGGTATTAAAATTTAAATTTATATTCCCTTAATACCATACAACTTAGAAAAACAAAATAATACAATTGGAATCCTATGAAGACTTAAATTTGTGTTTGTCTTTTTTCCTTTGTCTAGTACCGAGACAATGCATGCAATGGAAAGGTGGCGATCATTGCGTTATCTTCCATTACAAGCTGGTCAATTTTCGACGGATTTGTAATTTATTACTGACGCAGTGACGCTCGATTTTCTAACAGATTTGTATACTGCTGGAACTTCATCGGAAAATTTTGTTTTGTACGTATTTCAAGTTATTTACGATGGATTTAGCTATTTTATAAAATAAATTTATTTCTTAATGTTAAATCAAGTGATTATTCTCGACTACTATGAGTGCTATTCTTTCTTTGTACTTAAATACTAATCAGTGTTTGGAAATCACAACATTTGATGATGGGAGTCACCTTTAGATGTATTTCTTTTTTAAAAAAACAATTTTATATTGTCAATGATTATTCCAACTACTGTGTTTTAATAGAGTTTTCTTGAAGAGGTCGGAAATTTAAAATTCGGAAATTACAATAAGATGTTGGAAAATCAAACGGTGAGTACTGATATATAATCATCAATGACGTCAAATATATAAAATGGATTCCTTTTAATCATTAAAAAAAAATACAAACAAAATGTACAATTCAAAAATCGTAAGAAGACTTTTCTTTGACTAATAAAAAACTTCGAAACACTGAACCAGCCCACAGCAATGGCACACCCCACTCCACAGTCTCCACTCCTATAAATACCACTTGAATCTGCTTCTGAATCCATCAAAACATTTTTCCTTAAATCTTTCTCTTTGATTCATCAATGGCGGAAGCTTGCGGAGTTAGGAGGATGAAACTAGGGAGCCAAGGCCTTGAGGTTTCAGCTCAAGGACTTGGTTGCATGGGTCTCTCTGCCTTTTATGGCGCTCCGACACCGGAGACCAACGCCGTCGCTCTCCTCCGTCATGCCATTAACGCTGGAGTCACATTCCTAGACACTTCAGACATATATGGCCCCGAGACTAACGAGCTGCTCCTTGGCAAGGTAAACAAAAATCTCGTGGCTTTCAAGCTATGATTTAGGGTTTATGGTTCATGCCAATCATTTGAGGTATTTACTTAACAGGCTTTAAAAGATGGGTTGAGAGAGAAAGTGGAATTGGCAACAAAGTTTGGGATCACTGCTTCTGAAGATGGAAAATTTGGTTTTAGGGCAGATCCAGAGTATGTGAGGTCTGCTTGTGAGGCCAGCTTAAGGCGTCTTGGTGTTACCTATATTGATCTTTATTACCAGCATCGGATTGATACTACTATCCCCATCGAAGTCACGGTAATGGCTTCTTGGTTTCAGTTTTACTCCAAACTTGTGTTCAAAGTTACTAATAAATCTCTCAGAGCAACCAGAAATCTGATGAGTAGTAACAATAAGTTTTAAAGGTAACAACTTGGAGTTTAAGATATGTGATAGTTATAGCTTGTTCATGAAGAAAACTAATGTTCTGTTTCTTGTGATTAATGTGGTTGCTTTTTCAAATTTGTTGTGCTCTTTTTTGGGTTTAATTAACTTATGGTTTGGGTGAATCTATTTACAAAGATGGGAGAGTTAAAGAAGCTAGTGGAAGAAGGTAAAATAAAGTATATCGGTTTGTCTGAAGCTTCAGCTTCAACCATCAGAAGAGCACATGCTGTCCACCCGATAACCGCTGTGCAGATAGAATGGTCCCTATGGTCAAGAGACGTGGAAGAAGATATCATTCCTACCTGCAGGTATGTGAGGAATCAGAATCAGCCATAACTCTTTCTCTTCGTTTACATGTTTAATTCACATCTCAATTCTCGGAATATCTTTAGGGAACTTGGGATTGGAATTGTAGCTTATAGCCCTTTAGGAAGAGGCTTCTTGGCAGCAGGACCCAAGCTTGCTGAGAATTTGGATCAAGATGATTATCGAAAGGCAAGTAAACGAAGGATTCAGTTCTATGTCCCATCTTGTTTGACCATGGAGTCATCATAGTATATTCTGTTTGTTGCTATTTTCTCTGTTCACAGAATCTACCGAGATTCCAACAGGAGAATCTAGACCACAACAAGATTCTTTACGAGAAAGTCCAAGCGATGGCCACAAAGAAAAGTTGCACTCCTGCACAACTAGCTTTGGCATGGGTTCATCACCGAGGAGATGATGTCTGTCCCATTCCTGGAACCTCCAAGATTGAAAACCTCAACCAGAACATCGGAGCTTTATCTGTGAAGCTCACTCCTGATGAGATGGCTGAGCTTGAAGACATTGCCAGACCGGATTTCGTGAAAGGGGAACGATATGACAACAACATGGTTACTTACAAGGACTCGGAGACTCCACCATTGTCTTCTTGGAAAGCAGCATAAACCACATCTTTGGATTCCAGAAGTTTCTCTGTCTATGCTGAGTTTATGATCTGTTTGGTTGCTGATTTTAAGGTATACGCAATTAAGGCGTTGTCTAAATTGCCGTCATATTGTACGCTTAAGGTTGGGTGTGTCAGTGTGTATGTGTTTGAATAAGTTTAGGTATATCCGTTTATGCCTAAGAAAGAATAAGTTTATGTACAGTGTAATGTTTGAGGTTACGTACGTGTGTTGCAATGTAATATAATTGATCATGAATGGTTTAGTCGTTGACCACTGTCACACAGATTTTCATCTTATATTAATCTAATTAAAATTAATTGAAAAATAGATACATATACATGCAAAGGGTAAAAGACTCAATTCCATATACATTACAAGGAAAACTGTAAAAGACTATTCCAAACTGTACCAAGCAAACAAAAAAAAGTTCGGTTATTCAACTTTTAATTACTTTTTAAAAATCACTGAAAATGTTAGATCGAGTTATGTCAAGGATTTAATCTTTGGGTGATCAGATTGAATGGTCCTAGACTCCTCGCTTTTCTTTGTCTCAAACAAATAGATTATACAGTATAACAAAGAGGAGACATGCTGCCGAATCTGCATACTTGATCGATAAGGTTAGATTTTTGAACCTTATAGTATCTCTCTAACAGATTCTATTTTTGTTCTAAACTCTATTTTAGAATAAAATTATATTCCATTCTAAAAAATAAAAAATTCTAAAGAAACTTCAAATTTTTTTATTTGTAAAGTAAATTTTTTTTTTTAATTTAGAGTAATTTTTATACATTTATTTATAACGATGTGTTTACTTTTAATACATGATTCAGTCAAATGTTTGTACTCTGATGCCTGTATGTTCCTCTATCTTGAGGTTTTTTAGGAGCCATTTGTAATGTTTCTCATTGACGTTGCCCTTGTGGCGTTTTTCTATTTTAATCCACCAGATGAAAAAAAAAAACCAAATAATGTACTGTATGAAATCATCAATGACGTCAAAGTTTAGAGAATTTGTAACACTTTTTAGGAGTCCATAATAATAATACAAACTAAAATTCCTAGAAATTGAAGACTACAATTTTGTTTTGTCCTCTTTGCTTTTGACTTTGAACCTACAACCTAGCCGCCCCACTCCAGTCCTATAAATCCCACTCGCTTCTGCTTCCAAGTGCTTCAAACCCATTTTCGTGTGTGTTTAACCCATTTTCGTTTGAATCTTCGAAATATTACTTCATCAATGGCTCAAGAAGCTTACAGAGTTCGTAGGATGAAGCTGGGGAGCCAAGGCCTTGAGGTTTCGGCTCAGGGACTTGGTTGCATGGGTCTCTCCGCTTTTTACGGCGCTCCGACACCAGATACAAACGCCGTCGCTCTCCTCCGTCACGCCATTAACGCCGAAATCACATTCTTTGACACCTCCGACTTCTACGGCCCCGAGACAAACGAGCTGCTCCTGGGCAAGGTAACAAATTAGTGCTTTGTTTTTGAGATTAGGGTTTTAGGCTGTGATCTATAGTGTACGGTTTAAGCTTCATCATGCCAATCATCATCAAACACTGGATCTGTGGATCTGTTTGTGTTTCTTTTTCGTTGACAGGCTTTGAAAGATGGGTTGAGGGAGAAAGTGGAATTGGCGACAAAGTTTGGGATCACTGCTTCTGAAGATGGAAAGTTTGGTTTTAGGGGAGATCCAGAGTATGTGAGGTCTGCTTGTGAGGCTAGCTTAAGGCGTCTTGGTGTTACCTCCATTGATCTTTATTACCAGCATCGGATTGACACCACTGTCCCCATTGAAGTCAC
This sequence comes from Sisymbrium altissimum, assembly GCA_900406495.1. Classification (NCBI taxonomy): domain Eukaryota; kingdom Viridiplantae; phylum Streptophyta; class Magnoliopsida; order Brassicales; family Brassicaceae; genus Sisymbrium; species Sisymbrium altissimum. The sequence continues at coordinate 12,821 of OVBI01002152.1, read as the reverse complement.
GGTAATAGCTTCTTGGTTTCAGTTTAACTCCAAACTTGTGTCCAAAGTTACTGATAAATCTCAAAGAGCAGCCCAAAATCTGATGAGTAATAACAAGTCTTTAATGGAATATCTTGGAGTTTAAGATATGCAACTGAATGTGATGATTATTTCTTCTTCATGAAGAAACTAATGTTCTTGTGCTGATGTATTCTATTTTTGCTCTTTTATTTGTTGAACTTATGATTTGATGAATATATTCTCAAAGATGGGAGAACTTAAGAAGTTAGTCGAAGAAGGTAAAATAAAATATATCGGTTTGTCTGAAGCCTCCGCCTCAACTATCAGAAGAGCACATGCTGTTCACCCGATAACCGCTGTGCAGATAGAATGGTCCTTATGGTCGAGAGACGTGGAAAAAGATATCATTCCTACGTGCAGGTGTGAGGAATCAGAATCAGCCATAACTCTTTATCTTCGTTTACATGTTCAATTCATATCTCAACTCTTGCAATATCTCTAGGGAACTTGGGATTGGAATTGTAGCTTATAGTCCTTTAGGAAGAGGCTTCTTGGCAGCAGGACCCAAGCTTGCTGAGAATTTGGAGAATGATGATTATCGAAAGGCAAGTAAACGAAGGATTCACTTCTCTGTTCCATCTTGCTTGACCATATTCTAAGATTTGGAGTCATCTTAGTATATTCTGTTTGCTGCTATTTGCTATGTTCCACAGGCTCTACCGAGATTCCAACAGGACAACAAGATTGTCTTCGAGAAAGTCCAAGCGTTAGCGACAAAGAAAAGCTGCACTCCTGCACAACTAGCTCTTGCATGGGTTCACCACCAAGGAGATGATGTCTGTCCCATTCCAGGAACCTCCAAGATCGAAAACCTCAACCAGAACATTAGAGCTTTATCTGTGAAGCTCACTCCTGATGAGATGGCGGAGCTTGAAGCCATTGCCAGTCCGGATTTCGTGAAAGGGGAACGACATTGGAACATAATGACTACATATAAGAACTCTGAAACTCCACTATTGTCCTCTTGGAAAGCAGCATAACCAAGTACTTGTATATTTGGATTGAACAAGTTTATGTTCTTCACCATTTGTCTTCTTGAAAAGGTGGTAACAAAATAGAACACAAAACCGAAACGAAAAATGAACCGATTTATGTTGCTTTAAAGAATCACTTATTCCTAAACCAGTCTATAGGATCGGATTTGTAGACTTGTATCAAATGCGATAGTAAACCAGTTTGTAAACCGTGAGTTACTCAACTAGGGTTAAAAACGTAATCTATTTTCTTCATTCACAAACAAAAAACTACAAGTGTCCAGCAATAACCAAACTTCAAAGCCGAGACTCGATCCAGAGAGAGAAAGTTGTGAGCCAAGATCCATGGAGAAATCTTTGGGAGTGAGGAAGATGAAACTAGGAAGCCAAGGCCTTGAGGTCTCGGCGCAGGGCCTCGGTTGCATGGGGATTTCCGCTTTCTACGGTCCTTCGAAGCCTGACACTGACGCCATTGCTCTTCTCCACCATGCTATTGATTCAGGCGTTACTTTCCTCGACACCTCCGACGTCTACGGTCCTGAGACCAATGAATGTCTCCTCGGCAAGGTTCGAGTCCTGATACCAATGTATTAGTATCTAAAAAATAGTTTGACTAATTTTATGATGGAACTAGCCTCGGTTTGTTCTTGAGGTTCACGTTGTAGAAATGATTTTCACTGTTGAGATTCTTTTTTAATTCCGTTAGGCTTTGAAGGATGATGGAGTGAGGGAGAAAGTGGAGCTTGCGACTAAATTTGGAGCCACTTACGCAGAGGGAAAGAGAGAGGTAAGAGGAGATCCTCCATATGTTAGGGCTGCGTGTGAAGCAAGTTTAAAGCGGCTAGATGTTGCCTGCATTGATCTCTATTATCAGCATCGGGTCGATACTCGTGTCCCTATTGAAATCACTGTAAGCCATTCTCTTGCAAATCCTCCTCAATGCCGTGGTTCCAAAGTTGGTTCATATCTTTGGCTTTGGATATGATTGGACTAATAGGTTCTAAGAAAATAGATCGGACTCGAATAATATATACTTACGATTGTTTCACGTTTCTTTCCCTCTGTCTATGCTACTGCTAGCTTATTACGTGAGAAGCTTTGTACATTTATACGCATTTAGGGTTGCTTTTCATCTCTAAAATTGGTTTTGCTACACTTGATAAATTTTATAGAAAGCTGGCACCTTTTGCTGAACTTAACAGTTTCCTTTTGTCTGTCAATTCCAAGATGGGAGAACTGAAGAAGCTAGTTGAAGAAGGTAAAATAAAGTACATCGGTTTGTCTGAAGCCTCTGCTTCAACTATCAGAAGAGCACATGCTGTTCACCCAATAACTGCTGTGCAGTTAGAGTGGTCCTTGTGGACGAGAGACGTGGAAGAAGAAATCGTCCCCACCTGCAGGTATCTAGATTTCATCGTCCTTTAATTTCTTTGTGCAATATTTATCAATCATGTAACTTCATGTGCTCTTTCCTTCTTCAGGGAACTTGGGGTTGGGATTGTTGCTTACAGTCCTCTAGGAAGAGGCTTCTTCGCATCAGGACCAAAGCTTGTTGAGAAGCTGGACAATGATGACTTCAGAAAGGCAACTACAATTATCTGCATTCAAACAACTTGGCTGATGAACCTTTAGATAAGCTGTTGATGAATTTAGCCTGACTGTATATTTACTCAACTCAGTTTCTTGTTGCAGACTCTTCCAAGATTTCAACAGGAAAACTTAGACCACAACAAGATTCTTTACGACAAGGTTTGTGCAATGTCGGAGAAAAAAGGATGCACTCCTGCGCAATTAGCCCTGGCATGGGTTCACCACCAGGGAGGTGATGTTTGCCCAATCCCAGGAACCACTAAGATGGAAAACCTCAATCAGAACATCGGAGCTTTATCAGTGAAACTCACTCCTGAAGAAATGTCTGAGCTCGAGACCATTGGCCAACCAGAGTCTGTGAAAGGGGAACGATACACGGCCATGGTGCCAACCTTCAAGAACTCCGACACTCCACCGTTGTCTTCCTGGAAAGCCGCGTGAAATAGTATGAAAGTTTCTCTAGTTTCTCTAGTTTTGATGGTCAATCTCAATTTCCATTGAAGTGGTTGGTGTGTAGCCTATGTCAGCCAGCCCAATACGAGGTAGGTAATAATATGTTTAAGTTGTTCTGTTGCATCTTTACGAGTTGCGATCTATGCATAGGGCTTCAACAATCTCACAGAGTATATGCCTTCAAGAATTAAATATGAATCTAATTTTTTTTTTCTACTTCTTTTATTCCGAATGTTACACTTTTGAACTAACTAATTCAGTCACCATAATTAGAAAATTATATAACTGTTGTCGATAGGAGTCAGTTTTTTAAGCATTCCAATTAAAATATTTTAAATCACATCAACGAAATCAACAAACTTCCAACCACAAAATGAGATGTGGGATACTGACAACAGGACTTGTTTAATGTTTTGGGTGAATCTTTGACAATGGAAACAAGCAAAATTTATATGAAGGAGAGTTTGTGCATTAAAAAGTAACAGGTAGACATTTAACAAGGAGAAATCTGCCATTGATCAAAATATTACAACACTCAATTTTACCCCAAATCTCCCCTCTTTGACGTCTTTCAAGTGAAATCTCCGCACACCAAATCTTCATTGTTCTAACCCCAAATTCTTCTTTACGCAAGAACACAGCCAATTTCCCACCGTAGCTCACCGTGTGTGACTGGCAGCACAGGCAGGGAGCGGCTGCCTCAGGCAACAATTCTTCCAGACCTTTCACCACTCCCCAACATCTCTGCTTTGGATCATATGTTCTTATCTTATTCGCATAACAATCATAGTAATACAATATATCGTCAACGACACAAGCATTCTTCCACTTTATAGAATTTAGCATTGTGTCCATTTCCCACTTACTTTCCTTTGGACTGTACGCAAAGGTATTGTCAGAATTCCTCATGTAAATTTTATCTGCCATTACCAAGCCGCCAACACACCTCATGAAGCCTTTTATCTCCATGTCTTGCTTTGTCGTCTCAGGCTCCCACATTTGCGTTTCTGTATCGAACACCATAATAATCTTTTTCGGCAACCCAGTACTCATTGACCTAGACCGTTCTCCCACTATATAAATCTTTCCGTTGATGATGCCAGCGACTGTATTAGCCATGCGCTTAGGAACGCTTGAGATGTGCTGCAACGTGTGAGATCTACAGTCGATGCTAAACGCACTAGGATCCATCCCGTGACGGACAAGTCCACCCACCAGATATATCTTCCAACCTAACGAGACAAAGCTTCCTTGAAAAGGCAAAATAGGAGGAAGCGAGGGGACAGCGACCATGCAGATTCTCGTGGCTTCCCGGCGAAGAACGTACAAATGGTAAGACCAGGTGTCCAGGTTATAGAGGACAACATATATAAAAGATTCGGTGCAGCCCAACAAAGACCTTCTTGAGTAGATATCATGCGATGCTACGAGAGATCGGAAATATCTGGAAACGAGGGAGAGAGTTGGATAGTAGAATCTCGACACACGCGCTATGATATCGACGATGACTTCTTCCGGAAGTAACGTAATCAAGGACGGCGGTTGGTTCGTCTGTGCACTATTTTCTGAAGACATCTTATAGATTTAGGCTCAGATCAATATAATCAACAAAAGACGGATGAAAACACAAATCCTTAGGGATGATTGAGCTTCAGTCAAACTCGGTCTTTTCAGTTCTTTAAACTGAGTCCATTTATTTGGGGGCTGTATTAGATTATAGATTTTAGAAGATTTTGGTGTTTTAGAAAATATCTTATCAAATCATATGTTATTGAAAATATAATTTATTTCAAACCAATAAAAATCAATTGAAATCTCCTTTTATTTAGTAAATAATTTGTAAAACTTATATTAAATCTACTATTATTCAAACCTAAACAGTTTTCTTAAAGAGCAAGTTGTCAAAATGATTTTAGGAGATTTTACATCCATTTTTAGTTCGAATTCGTCCTAATAAAAATCACTTCATTACAGTTGTTAATTGAGAGACTTCAAATTTTTTTTCCTAAAAAGCCAGCAGAAATAGTTCATCATCTTCTCTCTATTTTCAATCATTCTCATTCTTAAAAATGGATTTCTCTCTGTCTTTCAGGTATTAACCAATGACTCTCCCACTGGTTTCTCTAGTTTTGGTGGTCAATTTCCACTGAAGTGGTGAGTTTTGGTGGTCAAGCTAAACCATTTACTTTCTTTTGGAAAGTAAGCAAAGGTAGTTTCAGAATTATTCATGTAAATTTTATCTGCCATCACCACATCAATATACCTCCTGAGGTATTTTATCTCCATGTCTTGGTTTGTCGTCTCAAACTCCCAGGTCTGTGTTTCTGTATCGAACACCATAATAATCATCTTTGACAAACTCACTGACTTATACTCGTCTCCCACTAGGTAAATCTTCCCGTCGATGATGCCAACAGCCTTACCAACTATAGGCTTAGGAAGGCTTGAGATGAGTTGCAACGTGTGCGATCTACAGTCGATGCTAAACGCAGTAGGACCCCTCCCGAGATGGCTATATCCATTCATCCCATATATCTTCGAGCCAAACGAGACCAAAGCATCCTGGAGAAGGAAAAATAAGAGGAAGCAAGAGGACAACAGACCATGCTGTTTCTCGTGGCTTCCTTGCGGAGAACATTCAAATGGTAAGAGCTGTTGTCCACGTTAAAGAGGACAGCATAGATAAAAGACTCGGTGCAGCCCAACAAAGCTACGAGAGTTCTAAAATATCTGCAAACGAGGGAGAGAGTTGGATAGTCGAACCTTGGTACACGCGCTATGATATCGAGGACGACTTCCTCCGGAAGTAACGTAATCAATGACGGCCGTTCCTTCTTCTGTGCCCTAATCCCATGAGACATGGCTCACATCAATACAATCAACAAGAGAAGAGGGGGGAGGAGGGGAGGAGGGCAGTAGGCTTAACCAAACGTACAATCACTGAGAGATATAAAAATACAAATCCATAGATGATTAATTGAGTTTCAGACAAACTCAATCTTGTCCCTCATCTCTACGTTTCAGACAAAGTCAATTTATTTAGGGCTTTGACTTTTTTGTTGGGGAAATAAAGAAAGAAAATTCCATTTTTTATTTATTTCGTAGAGAAAAAGAAAAGAAAGTGTTTCGGCTTTCCTCTTGAGTCATCACCACCACTCACCTACTCAATTCACAGCAACAGAGAGAGAAGCGAGAGAGTTGTGAGAGAGAGAAAGGGTGTGAACAGAATCAATGGCGGATTGTGGAGTGAGGAGAGAGTTGTGAGAGAGAGAAAGGGTGTGAACAGAATCAATGGCGGATTGTGGAGTGAGGAGGATGAAGCTGGGAAGCCAAGGCCTTGAAGTATCCGCGCAAGGTCTTGGTTGTATGAACCTCTCCGCCTTCTTCGGTGTTCCTGCTCCCAAAACAGATCCCATCGCTCTTCTTCATCACGCCATTGACTCCGGCGTTACTTTCCTCGACACTGCAGACAGCTACGGTCCTCAGAACAACGAGTTGCTACTCGCCAAGGTTCGGTTTTTCGGTTTGATCAGAGTTGGTCTTGGACAGACTTTTTGAGTTATGTTCTGTTTTGAACTATAAAGGAACAACCTTTTATAGGTGGGGATGCCATTGTTGCAATTTTGAATTCTGTTAGGCTCTGAAGAATGGGGTGAGGGAGAAAGTGGAGGTTGCGACCAAATTCGGAATCATTTACGGTGAGGGGAAGAGAGAGATAAAGGGAGATCCTTTTTATGTGAGAGCTGCTTGTGAAGCGAGTTTAAAGCGGCTGGAGGTGGAATGCATTGATCTTTATTATCAGCATCGGATTGATACTCGTGTTCCTATTGAGATCACTGTAAGCCTTCTCTCGCAAAATTCTACTTCATGCTATGGTTTATGGAAGTTACAGTTCGTTGAGTATCAGGGCATCACTTTCTTTTGGCTTGTGATATGTACTTAGTAATGGGGTCGGTGAAGACAGATTTTTGTTAGAAAGCCGGAACCTTTTACTGAACTTAACAGTTTCTTTTGGCTTTTTGATTCCAAGATGGGGGAACTGAAGAAGCTAGTTGAAGAGGGTAAAATAAAGTACATTGGTTTGTCTGAAGCTTCTGCATCAACTATCAGACGAGCGCATGCTGTTCACCCAATAACTGCAGTGCAGTTAGAATGGTCCTTGTGGACGAGAGACGTGGAAGAAGAAGTCGTCCCGACCTGCAGGTATCCAGTTTTCATCTTTTGTTCTTGTTGCATCATCCAATCAAATCATGTAACGTCTTCTCTGTTTTAGCCAAGGCAAATGTTTGCTGTCTTGAAGTTTGCTCATAGACTTTTAGAATCTTACACTCCTTCTCTTTAGAATATTTAAGCATGTAAGGTCTTCTCTTTCCCTTCTTCAGGGAACTTGGGATTGGGATTGTTGCTTACAGTCCTCTAGGACGAGGCTTCTTCGCATCTGGACCCAAGCTTCTTGAAAGCCTAGACAATAATGACTACAGAAAGGCAAGTACATAGGCTTTTGTGTGGGTTTTGTTTGATTGATGAACCGTTGGTAAACTGTAGGTAGTGAAAATCAACTCAGTGTTTATCTGCTCATATTATGTTTCTATCGCAGACTCTACCAAGATTCCAACAGGAAAACTTAGACCACAACAAGATTCTTTACGACAAGGTTTGTGCAATGTCAGAGAAGAAAGGATGCACTCCCGGACAACTAGCCCTCGCATGGCTTCACCACCAGGGAGATGATGTTTGTCCCATCCCAGGAACTACTAAAATCGAAAATCTCAATCAGAACATTGGAGCTTTATCTTTAAAACTCACACCCGAAGAGATGTCTGAGCTCGAGACTATTGGCCACCCTGATTCTGTGAAAGGAGAAAGATTCAGTAACATTGTGCCCAACTTTAAGAACTCCGACACTCCACCATTATCGTCTTGGAAAGCCACTTAAAATCTGTTAGGAGTTTCTCTGGGTATGGCGGTACATTGGCACTGAAGTGGTCTAACTTGAGGTAATAATATAATATGTTGAAGTTGTTGTGTTTCATCTTCGATCTCTCAGGGTTTATGACTTCAAGAATAAAATATACACATGATGATTCGATAGTTCACCAGGTTAGTTACCATTACCTCTAGTAGCAGTAGCGAGATTGCAAGCTCGGCCCATTAGTCAGTTGGCAACAACAACATATCCAAAGCTGCATTTGGTGGGTGAAACTCACTCCCGAAGAGATGACTGAGCTCGACATTGAAGCTAGACAACTTCTGTCAGCGATGGTATTTTATCAGGAGGAACCCAAATATCAATGTTAATTGCATTCAAGTATAAATTTTGTATAGAGTTCCCAAGTGAAAACTTCAATTTACGTTTCATACATTGTGACCAAGCTCTATATGAAAAGTTTATCTGATTTGATAAAACAAACTTCAAATTATAGTAATATATTAATGTTATAGCACAGATACAACAAAAAAACACTAGTCATACTACCATATGGCTGATCTGAGCATATGTAAAGCGGAAATGCCTCGGTTGACAAAACATTGAAAACATTTTATTCTAAAGAGATGTCTGAGTTGGACTCCACTGGCCACCTCAAGAACTCTGACATTACACCAATGTCTTCTTGGAAAGCCGCTTAAACTCACCTGAAAGTTTCTCTGGTTATGGTGGTACAGTGCCCATTTTATGAATACCAAATCGAGGTAATAATATGACGAAGTTGTTGACCAATGCATACATATTTCAATCTGTCAGGCTTTAATGCCTTCAGGAATTTAAAAACCCATTTGGCCATATGCATATATGATCCGAGAGCTGACTAAGTTATCTACGGGACTTTGAAATATTTAATTAACACATAATTCATCAGATTTATATCAAGTAATCTTCAATTCAATAGAGCTAGTTCGCGTAAGTCCTACTCCTTAACTAAGTTACATAAACCTAAATGGCACAATAGTAGCTAGAAACTGGAAACAAACTTAGCCAACTCATGAGCTATATATAGTGCAAAATTAGAGAAGATTATTTAAAAATTGCATGATGGGATGACGAAATCAATAAACAAAAGAATTTACCTGAATCAGAGTTGCAGAATTTTGGTTGAATATACATATAGTCACCAAAAATAGATATAACCGGAGTCAAACATAACTTTTTAAATTGCCTTTTGACTTTATTTTTTTATCCTTCATTACCAATCTCCACCTAACCAACTCCAACAACCTCTCCCACTCAGTTCAAAGCTTTACAAAGAGACAAAGAGAGAGAAAGAGAAAGAAAGTAGTGTAAGAACGAGATTCATGGCAGAAGCTTGTGGAGTGAGGAAGATGAAGCTGGGAAGCCAAGGCCTTGTGGTCTCGGCGCAAGGTCTTGGTTGCATGGGCATCTCCTCCTTCTACGGTGCTCCTAAGCCTGAAACTGACGCCATCGCTCTTCTCCACCATGCTATTGATTCAGGCGTTACTTTCCTTGATACCTCCGACATCTACGGTCCTGAGACCAACGAGTTGCTCCTCGGCAAGGTTCGAACTACCCGATCTGCCATTGAATCATGTTTTCTTGATTTTTTCTAGAAATTGTTCAAGATTCTTGAATTCTATTCTTATAGATGAATGGACTCAGACTGGACTCGGATTCTTTAGAAATGATTCTTATTGTTTGGATTTTTGAATTCTGTCAGGCTTTAAAGAATGGGTTGAGGGAGAAAGTAGAGCTTGCGACTAAATTTGGAATCAGTTATGCAGAGGGAAAGAGAGAGATAAAGGGAGATCCTTATTATGTAAGGGCTGCGTGTGAAGCAAGTTTGAAGCGGCTAGATGTGGACTGCATTGATCTCTATTATCAGCATCGGATTGATACTCGTGTCCCTATAGAAATCACTGTAAGTCTTCTTTACTCTCTAAATGAAATGGAAAGTTATATACCTTCACTACTTCAAGGGTGCTGAAGTTCTTCATTCTCAGTGAGCTTTACATATTTGGACTAATAGGGTCGAAGAAAATTGATTTTGGGACTAAGATTTCTGCTTTGGGTCAATCTTTCTGATATGTCTGGTGAAATGATCTTCCGGCTTTGTCATGTATCCTCATTTCTAACGAGTCTGTCTTCATCTTTTGAGCTCTCATTGGTTTGCCAAAGCCTGCACCTCTTGCTCAAGTTAACAATTTCTTTTGTCTGTTAATACTAAGATGGGAGAAGTGAAGAAGCTAATTGAAGAGGGTAAAATAAAGTACATTGGTTTGTCTGAAGCCTCTGCCTCAACTATCAGAAGAGCGCATGCTGTTCACCCGATAACCGCCGTGCAGTTAGAATGGTCTTTGTGGTCGAGAGACGTGGAAGAAGATATCATCCCGACCTGCAGGTAAGGGAGTGAAGTCGGATTTGCTCCTCTTTTTCTTGCTGTTGCGCTAGCTATAAATCATCTTCTATTTCCTTCTTCAGGGAACTTGGGATCGGAATTGTTGCTTACAGTCCTTTAGGACGAGGTTTCTTTGCATCAGGACCTAAGCTTGTTGAGAAGCTAGACAAGAATGACTTCAGAAAGGCAAGTATAAAGGGTCTTTGTATGACTTGTTTTGTTTGATTCATCAAAGTTATAGGTAAACTAATGCTGAATCAACTGACTGTATATTTCTTATCGCAGACTCTTCCAAGATTCCAACAGGAAAACTTAGACCACAACAAGATTATGTATGAGAAAGTTTGTGCAATGTCTGAGAAGAAAGGGTGCACTCCTGGACAACTAGCCCTCGCGTGGGTTCACCACCAGGGAGATGATGTTTGCCCCATCCCAGGAACTACTAAGATCGAAAATCTCAATCTGAACATTGGAGCTTTATCAGTGAAACTCACTCCCGACGAGATGAATGAGCTCGAGGCCATTGCCCAACCAGATTTTGTGAAAGGAGAAAGATACGGTAACCTCTTGGCTACTTTCAAGAACTCAGACACTCCACCATTGTCTTCTTGGAAAACCAGCTGAGTTTTATCTGGTTGTGGTGGTGCATGACATTGAGTCTTAACTTCTGTGTCAGTGAGATGAAAGGTAATTGATATGTTGCGTCTTCGAGAGTTGATTATCAATTCCAGGGAAACCCATATGTCAGTGTTAATGCCTTGAAAATAAATTATGTGTAGAGTTCCCCAAGTGAAAACTTCAATTTACATTTCCATACTTTGTGACCAAACTCTAAACAAACATCTAGTTTATTAATGGTTTGTTGGATACCCAGCAAAGTAGACTATTTTGATAATGGAGACAAAAGTTTTACAATACAAATTTGCTTGCTTAGGTAGGCGCCTATATACACTAGATTCTACTTTATAGTATTTTCTATGTTATTTTCTCGTTAGACATCTTCAAACTGAACTAAAGTTATTTGATTATATTTCATCTCTCAAATCCAATTGTTTCGTTATCAGTTTGTGATGTCTTGTTTATTGTCAAATAGTTTTTTGATCTTTTGTTTCCAAAGACGAGTAAGATCCTCGTAATTATCACTATTTATAAATAATTGATTGTCGAAACTTCTCCTTCAGCATATCTATATATATAAAGTTATTTGTGCTCTCTTCTCCTTCACCCACTTCATCTTATGAACTCTAAAATTTTGACACTTCAGATATTTAGTTAGTTAATTTTAATTTTTGTAGAATTAGATTTTAATACTTACATCTAAGAAGAATATGAAAAGACATTTATGTTGAAAATATATCTTAAATATAATATTACCTATTAAATATAATAGTATTAATAGTTTTGATAATATATATTATAAGTGAGAATAATAATTCACATTTAAAAACCATATCTAATAAAATGGTAAGAATAACAAAAAAAAAGACAATAAAAAAATCAAAAATGAACCTTAAAAATTTTAACCTTAGCAATTTAGTTAGTTAATTTTAATTTTTGTAGAATTAGATTTTAATTCTCATTACAATTTTTAACTACATCTAAGAAGAATATGAAAAGATATTTATGTTAAAAATATATCTTAAATATAATATTACCTATTAAATATAATAGTATTAATAGTTTTGATAATATATATTAGAAGTGAGAATAATAATTCACATTTAAAAAACATATCTTATAAAATGGTAACAATAACAAAAAAGTTGTAAAGATCAATTAAAGCAAATTTTTGATATATTACATTATTTAAATCATGAAATTAATAAAAAATAATATTACCTATTAAATATAATAGTATTAATAGTTTTGATAATATATATTAGAAGTGAGAATAATAATTCACATTTAAAAAACATATCTTATAAAATGGTAACAATAACAAAAAAGTTGTAAAGATCAATTAAAGCAAATTTTTGATATATTACATTATTTAAATCATGAAATTAATAAAAAATAATATTACCTATTAAATATAATAGTATTAATAGTTTTGATAATATATATTAGAAGTGAGAATAATAATTCACATTTAAAAAACATATCTTATAAAATGGTAACAATAACAAAAAAGTTGTAAAGATCAATTAAAGCAAATTTTTGATATATTACATTATTTAAATCATGAAATTAATAAAAAATAATATTACCTATTAAATATAATAGTATTAATAGTTTTGATAATATATATTAGAAGTGAGAATAATAATTCACATTTAAAAAACATATCTTATAAAATGGTAACAATAACAAAAAAGCTGCAAAGATCAATTAAAGCAAATTTTGAAATAAAAAATAATATTACCTATTAAATATAATAGTATTAATAGTTTTGATA